>JAVSBS010017035.1:0-20772 GCA_033124195.1 Coracias cyanogaster
GGCTGTCGCGCCGGGAGAGCGGGCGGGCCGGGACCCGCGGCCTGCGGGCGGCCCGGGGACCGCGGCGCTTTCCCGGAGGTTCCCCGCGGCTCCCGCCGAGGCCGGCCCGAGCAGCCCCGCAGTGCGGCGCCGTCTTAATAAAACCGCGTCGGTGCTGGGCGGGCTCTATGCTTCTGAGGGCGAGAAGGGCCGGTGATGACCCTGGAAACGAGCCTGTTTATGCTGAAGGAAAAGTCCACAGACACGCACGCCCCTCCCCTCGGCGGAGTTCCTCGCTTGTCCGGGCGCTCTGCGGCGCATTTCGTGGGGGGCAAACGGCCCCTGGAGTTGCTGCTGCCTCGGCGACAAGCACGAAGCCTCACGCCAGAGTCGCCTCGTGTGAGATCTCGGGTCAAACCCGCGGGCCTGGGCTGGATGCCTCTCTGTTGTGTTTTGTGGCCGGCTGCAGGTCGGGCTGTGAAATCCTCCTGCCAGCGCCCCGCGGGCAGCCCTGGTGCCCAGCGGCAGGGAGGGCTGGGGGCAACTGGTAGTTGCCGGTTGCTTTGGGCGTTGGGTCAATCTAGGAGCTTGGCTTTTAGATACTGGCCTCAGGAGATTGAGATATGAGCTGCCATGACAGTTGTTGGTTTTTGTCGGTTTTATCTAAGAAGAAGTAAGGAAATGGAGAAGATAGATGGTCCGAAGTCTGGAAGAAGGAAAACAGAATGGAGGAAAGAAAACAGTCAGTGGGAAATGAAGCCGCTTGGACTACAGCTTACAGCCATCCAAAGCAGGTGCTTTTACACCCTCCTGTGCATGGAATCCAGTGTTCTCTAGGTCACTCAACTCACTGACTTGGCTGAAAACCACTTCTTTGTTGAGTTAGTTTTCTACCAGATTGGTGGGTTGAGTCAGCTCAAGGCAAAGCCCAGTGTGTGAGAAAAGGCCAGAGCACACGGCCAAGAGCTGAAGGGCAAAGGAGACTGATTTGACTCATGGAAGCGTGCCTTGAAGGTGCACCACAAATTTGGACTGTTGTAGTAAAAAATGTACAAGATAGAAATGGAAGAAAGGAAAGACAACACTTAATTGCATGTATCCTGTACCAGAGGGAGAGTTACAGACACCTCAGGACTAGTTAAAAGGGCAGCAGAGATCTGTCTGGTGTTTATTCTTGTTTCTAGTATAGATCTGAATGAGATTAATTCTCATGGTGTGGGTCTGTGTAAATTGACCCTTAATGAGAAAGATTCAGCTCCAAGGGTTGTGTCCTTTGAGTCATAGAAAAAAAGAGGAATGTAAGTAGCAAAACATGCTCAGAAAAAAGGTGGAATAATTACAAGTAAAAACTGGAGATAATAGCAAAGAAGCAAGAAATAAAGGAAGGTGGAGGAAGTAAATCTTACATGCCAAGAGAGCTTGTCTCTGCAACAAAGGTGACCATGACCTGGATTCCTTTCTCCTAAATTTAAGTACGTAACCAGTGTACATAGGTACAGGCTTCCTGTAACTTCTGTGGAGAGAAAGGCTCCTTCAAAGGCGAACAGATCTTCAAGCTGGATATCAGTAGTTGCCCATCTGCTTCAGGCTGTAGAATGCTGATTCTTGCCCTTACGTGCCTAGGATGTACCGACCTCTGCCTATTGCAAGACATCCTTGTCATGGAAATTATTGGAGAACAGATGTTAGACTGCATTATATGGAGGCCAGTCTACATGCTCATCATTGTCTCTTTAGGCCTAAAAAGGGTGAATTTAGTTTTAACCTTTGGCAACATGTCCTGCAATCTATTTTGAACTGAAACAGGAGAAAATCACAGGCATGCGATATGTTCCCTGCTTATCTTGGATGCCTTCTCCTGAAGAGTTGTACTGAACAGCTGTCTGGTTCAGCAATGAAGCTTGACCAGTATTTCTAAATAAACTTGGGTTTCTCAGTGCGTTTTTTTATTATTTGCATCTTTTTTATATATACTTTGATCTTCTTGAGGCATTGTCAGTCTTCATCTGTGTTGACTCTAAGACCATAATCAGTGTTTAACAGCAAGGCATAATAAAAATTAGGTTAAACTGAACTGGAAAGCAGCATCATTATAGGAACTGTAGTTTTAAAAGTCAAGTTATAACATGCATTCTAGTTCATTTTCTTTGTAGTACCTACTTCTGCATACCATGAGAAGGTGAAAAGCATGCACTAAGCCCAAGCTTGGCATTTTCATCGTGTTTCACTTTCTAGTATATGGAACAAAATAGTACATGGAGAGTTGCAATATAAAGAAATCACATGATAATTGATCTGTTGCTGAGGCTGAGCCAGCAAAGTCACAGTAACACTTTATTGCTCATCAAGAGCAATGTCCTGATTTCGTTTTAAGAGCACAGCTTCAGTGGTAGTGGTTTGGGCCCAGTAATTTGGCTAATTCTGCATACTTGAGACAGACACCATTGTCCGTCTTGGCTAGAAATGCATTTCAGTCAGCTAAAGTAACAAGTGCAAGTTATTAAACAGTAACTGTTTAATAAAAGAAAAGCATATACCTCTTTGTGGAAAAACAGTGGGAGAGTTCACTTTCCTCTTAAACGCAAAGAATATTGACCAGGACTAGGACTCAAATAAGAAGCAGAACTTTTTATCAGGGGACTACAGTGTTGCATAAAACCCTTTTAAAGTGCCTGGCAAGGCACATGCACTGTTTTGGCGGTCACACCAGTGTGAATACCCGTACTTAATTCTGGAGGGAATATCTGACATTTCGGAAGTGTACTTGTGGTTGGGTTGTGGCAGCCAGGGCTGCAGACCTGCCATGATGCCAGGTCTCCCAGGGCCCTGCGCCTCCCCTGCATGAGGCTCTCTGGGCCATTTTGGCTTTCTTATTTGGAGCAGCAGTAGCAACATAGAGCAGACATTTCTGGCTGGAAATTTCTGACAGAAAATTTCTCCACTGGGGAAAAAGAAACAAACTGTAATTGACAGGTTTCTTAGCAGCACATTGGCTGTGACAGAAGCCAGGCAGGATCCGAAGCTGCCTGCTTCCCCTGCAGGCTTACTTGGCTTTCTCTATCAGCAGTTCACATGCTTTCTGGGCTTCTTGACAGCTCAACAGGGAAGTTGCCATGGGTCAGGGAGCCTGTGAACCTGAAAGGTGGGGGCAGGATCAAGCCCACATTTCCACTGTAATCCCACTTTGGATGGATAGTCTTTTCCAGAAATGTGGGGAAACAATTCTGGTTCTCCAGGGCTCCAGTGAAGAAAAGAGCAGTCAGTCTCCTATGCCAGAGCACCTCAAGCAATGCCAACAGCAGAAAGAGCATCCATTCTTCTCCAAACCAGAAGCAGCAACAGGGATAAGGTACTCTAAGGAAAAAAGAGGTGCCCTCTCTTCCCTTTTTGACATGCATAAAGTACTTACCAACTCTTAACCACTCCATCAGCTACATGAGACTATCACTGCTGTGCTTTTCCATTCCTGGTACATAACGTTTTCCATTGGGAAACCGTTAATGGACATTTAACCCAGACCACTGAGGGCAGGAAGGAAACACAGAGGGCCATTCATAGTTCTCCGTTACTGTTCTCAGGCTGAGAAAGACACTAACACACCCTAGTTCAGCAGTGCTTAGGTCTTGTTTGAAACTCTCCTTTGTAACTGCTAGTTTTTAAGCAAGCAGCAAAATGCTCAACAACCGTTTGGCATGAATATTTTTAGGGTCTTTACCTAAGAAGCCATTCTTCAGTATAGTTCTGAGCACATATATTTTCTTTACAATAAATGCAACATAATAGATAGCCAGACAACGCACAGTGATTCTGCTTCTCTTCAGTGTAGGTTAAAAAATGTTGTACGGTGAATTTAAGGTAAGCTCAGAACATCCTGTGTCACGTAGACTTCAGAACACCTCAAATCCTGAAGTCTTTATTCAGGCCCTGGTTAAACAAACTGCACAAGCATAAATCTAACTAACATCATAGCTTGCTGAATTTAAGTCCCAAGTCTTGCTCAAGCAAACTATGCAGTGAAGTTAAAACTGGGCTGCAGCTTTTAATCTGTTGTTTTAAATCAAAGTCCTTACACCTGTGAACAAAGCCCATTATCACACTCTCTTTATGCTTTTTAGTTGTTTTCAGTTTTTAACAGTCATCTGTAGTTTATTTTTCCAGTTCGAGGTATTTGTAGAAGAAAATAGAGCAGGATAGCCTTGTAAGACATCTGGTCAAAGTAGAATTAAACTTGTCACAACTAAGGGATTTGTCATAAAACAGTGAAAAACACGTTAGTCTTTTACTGGTTCCATTTTAGGCTGTGAAAAGAAAGATGAGCATTTAAAAAAAATATGTATTCTGTACACAATACCAGACGGTTAAACATATATTTTCTTCTTTCTAAGCAAGTCCAACCCTTTGGCTACAGTCCAGAAGATGTTTTTCTTTGTCCATTAAGGCAATCTCCTACACAGTTTACCAGGGGAGGATGAAATTCCTCATGCTATGTTATAAACATTCATCACTGAAATCATGCTCCTAATAACAGGAAGAGCAGACAAAATTTAGAATGGCTCTGCATTGGCTGTGCTTTACAGATGGAAACCGTAGAATCAGCAGTGAACCAGTAAAGCCTGAACTCAAATAAGCCACTGTGAAAAGATTAAACACGATAGTTTACTCTCACGAAGAGTTTTGAGGCTCAGTGAAAGTAGGAAAAACCTGATTCTGTCACTCCAAATGTAAGACAAAGTAATACTTAGATGTTAAAGGGAAGAGTCTGAGAATGGATCTTTTTTTCTCTTTTGAAAAGTCTTGGTTCTTCCCTGTAGCAGTACATGACAAAGACAGCCTGCAAGTACTTCAATGCCAGGGAGTCTGTATTTTCTTCTCCAGACATCATCTCTAAGAGCTCTAAGGAATCTCCTCTGCCTTTCTCTCGTTCAAGTTCATTCCTCTTGAATAAAGTCTCTAGAGATGGTAGCTGAAATCAGGGTCCTGTCGAGACCACGGCACTCAATGGGCAGCGCTGATTTTGACTTGGACATAGGACTGAAAATGGGCAGTGTTGACAGCAGCGCCCACAGGCCTCTGGTCAGGAAGACTCTCTTTATCAGCCCACCTTCCCGTCTTGCTTTTCAGCTGCAATTTACTCCCTTCTCTGCCAGTCTCCCTAATTAGTGTAGAGGATTTGTTTGTGTATAGCCCTAATAAATCGTAATCACCTTAGATATAGCACTTCCCCAGGCTCCGACCTTTGGCTCTCCAACCATGCCGTGCCAAGTACTGGGTGGGAGGACTGGGCAAGGACTTCCTATGTACTGCCATCACTAGCAGCAGAGAACTCAGACTTCCCTTCCTCATTTAGGCCTGTGCTAAGGGCTACCACCATTAATGAAGTATTTCCTTTATGAAAGCATTTCACAAAATTCAATAGGGATAAAGCCAGGAAGCGATCAAAAACCTGAACAAATTTCTACAGACCTTCTGAAGCATTTAAAAAGAAAATGAAAGCTTCTTAGGGTCTGTGCTTTTGTGACAAAACCTATGCAACTCCATGAAAGGTGTATTTTTCTAGAAAAATAGTAATTTATAGGAGACTTCAGAAAGGTTTCTTAAAACACTGACAGCAAGAGGCTGATGGGGTGGGGTTTTCTGGACATACTGTGAGCATATGAATACCAGCCTCTCTACCACTGCAGGCTGCATCTGGTTTTCAGAGAGTTGCATTTTCTGCAGCATTGCTAGCAAGCTTCTGGTGTGTGAATCTGGTGAACCTGAGAGCCCTGTCAGGCTGTAACTTATGCAAAAGGCTGCACTGAGACCTGGCAAGTCCAGGCCTCTGGAATTCAATGGTGCAACAGAAAGAAACCATCTACCTGAACTACTGTTCCCTCCACACATTCCTCTGTGGTGTTTTTTGGCTGGTTGCTTGATCCCTCAGCTCTAGAACTGAAAAAAACCTGTTGCTTGAAGTTATATTTCTCACAATCCTTTATGTAGCATATGTTACAAAAATACCCCAGAATCTATAAAAGTTCAATTTTCCAAAACTAAGCAAAACCTGAGAAATAGTTGTCATTTCCTAATATCATTATGTTGGAATATTTTTAGTTAATACCTAAGAGTAGCAGATGGGTGCTCATGAATGTAGATACATGTGAAAATCAGAAGTGCATCACCAGATATTTAAGTTTTCAATTTTTGTTTTGAGTAAGATACTGCAAAATTAAGACTTTGGAATAGGTTGCCTTTTAAAGCAGTCTTAATTAGAAAAGGGTTTTTGGACTAATAATGCAAATCTAAAGCCACAGATTTATCTTGTTTCATCATAACCACTAACAATTATTTCTTTGCTGTGGATGATTTGGTCAAAATTCCATGAACTGCAACAGTCCCCTCTACTCCCCAGGGGATCTCTATGTGGCTGTTTAAAGCAGACACACAACTAATGTGAAATTGTTGTGGTCCTATGGAAACAGAGGAGATCAGCGGAGGAAAAGATCCAATGTACAACTAGCGAAGTATTATGGAGGTTATTTAATTTGTGTTTTCATAGTTCACATATGTAGAAGATTACAATATCTGCTACAGAAAGTGGAGAGGTCTCTGTGTTTGCCTGCTTGCTGGGTCACAAGAAAACAGCCTGGGTTAGTTGGGACATGTCAGTCAATTGGAAAATGCAGGACAGATTTCCTGGAAATAATGGAACTAATATTTTTGTAAATTGTGGAGTATTTCAGATTCATGGAACTGTTTTGAGTTTGTAATTCTTTAGTGGCTGTCATAAACATTGACGGTTGTTTCAAATGGACATAATGTTTAGCATGAATATTTCTTAACTATATGTTGGCTCTACACTGAGCAGCAAGTTTTAACAGGGTAGCAGACCCAGCACGGTGGTTGGTTTGCACAACATGCTGCTGTGCCTATTGCACATTCCATATAAGCATCAGTTCAGCAATGACAGACAGGACTTTGGAAGTAATTTTTCCCTGTATATTTACAGCCTCTTTCCATTTGTCTTGACCAGACAAACTAAAGCAAGGAATCCTATTACTGTTCAATTAATGGTCACCACGAATAACTTCAACTATCCCACAGATTTATGTCAAGATAGTCTCACATCTATAAAATTCCACCTCTCTGTTGTTCTTGTCCATAAAGTAGATATTCCTTCCAAATGTCCTGTGTCCAAGTGACCATAATATGTCATAACATTTGAGTCAAAATTCTGTATATTTCATGGTGCTATTGGACATAGCAGAGTCCTCAGACTCCTGCTGGAGTGAAAGGAGTCCTTTCACTGCCTTCAACAAGTCTTGGATCAGATTCTGGCTTGCTTAGCACATTATTTTGGGCAGTCAGAGGCTCTCCTACACTTCACCCTCCTTCCTTTTGGAAAGCTAATTAATTTACAGGCCTTTAGAATCTCAACTATTGTCTTAGGAGAGATTTTGGGGTGTTTTGTTTGTTTGTTTTAAATCCTGGCATTGGAATATGGATTGTTTATAGACTAAGAAGACCCTTGTGTGTATAGGCCTCTTGAGAAAATGGAATCACAACTCTTAAATCTAATAAGCATTTTAAATTACACACAGATATAAGAATTTAACTAAAAACATAAATACCCTGGTGTTCCACCCTACGTGGTCTTATCGCGGTCAGCTTGGCTTCTATACTACAAAAACATCCTTAGCTCTTCAAATATGCCAATAAACTTCCCCCAAGAGGCAGACTTTAGCAAATAGAGCCTTCCACTCCTGCTACATCACCAGTGTTTGCTTGTTAGACTTTGGATGAAAGAGTAAAAAATTTCTGCGCTGAACCAACAAGCTGCTGGAGGAGTTTAAACTGCTGTAAGCATGGGAAAGCAGAGCAGTCAAAACCATAAAGAAAGGATTTGGGACAAGATGATGTCACGGCCTAGCAGCCAACATTTTTTAGTACGCCAACAGGAAAACATTCAAAGTCCAGAATCCTTCTAGCAGCCAGGCAGTTCTGCTGTAACACGGGTGTCACTTGGGAGCTTTTTAATAGACTTGCTATACTGAGCCAAATGGAGGTCTTCAGAGAGCTACAGGAGAAGTGGAATATACACATTGGGAACTAAACCAAACCAATGCTGATACTTTAGTGGTACCAGGCTTTCACTTGTGATCACATGTAAAGGAGGTTGTACATTGTTTTAATTCTTTTAAAAACTTTACAGTGATTCTCCAGACAATTGTCTTATACATGGATATATGCAGAATAAAAAGCTTTGTTGATGGATATCAGATGATAGCATCAAAAATCAGAATAAAAGAAAGCTGGTCTCCAAAGTAACACATTATTTTTCTTTGAATAAGAGTAAGCTAGAGAAAGTCATATGTTACTAGCCCCTTCTTCTGAGGTGATAAAAAGGTGATTGAGTACATCCACAGCGTAATGATGCTCATATGGGATATTGGGAAAGAGAACTGGTCAGGAATGAACAATTAGTTCAAAGAAAGGAAACATTAAAATGAGGTTAGAAACACAGAGAACATTTTAAAAACTGTATTTGTTTTCTATTAAAAAAGTATCTTGAGAAAAAAAATTTAAAGCAATTTATTTGGAACTGACTAATAAACCAATGGTTCAGTCTAAGGGCAGCACCTATTAAATTTCCAACAAAGATGTAATAACAAATGCATATATGCTAGTAAATGCTAAGAAAAATAAATATATGACAATAACAACAAACTCATTAATTTTTTCAGGGAAGAAGAGCTCTGGGGGCTCCCTTGAAACTTTGAGAACTTCTAAGGTAAAGATAAGCTGTGCCCAGAGCTCTCTTCTTTCCACTTGTACCCTGTGCTGGCCACAACACAAGTGATGTTCTGACATTATTCCTTGTTTATAAATTATCAAAAAAATGTTTGAAAATGACACTGATTGCAGTTTTGGTTTAGAACTGGAGATATGTTTACTACTCATCTCCAGAGAAGATTCTTTGAGAGATTAGTGAACATATGGCTTATGGCATTTGGCTTTCAAATGTGAATCCTTTTACTCATGGTCTTTGAAGGTCCTAACCAACCTAAGACTTTCTATAATTCTATGAACATTTCTAATTATAAACAAAATTTGAGGGATGTCTGTACAGCTTATCAGCAGTTATTACATTTATAAAGCTGTTGAATTATGGAAGACCTCAGGATTTGCACTATTCTGCATTTGTTAATAGGGCATGTACTGTGTGTCCCTGGACTTGCTGAATTTGTTTGTACCCAAAACCAAGGATTGCGCCTTCATGTGGTATCCTGACTACTTCAGCCTAGGGCTGACTTAATGCTCTAGAGTGGTCCCTGGTCCAGGCAGCTGGCACTCACCTGGAAACCTGGACTGTCTGGGTCAGTTCCAAACACGAGGCAAATCTGGGCCCCTCATACATCACACAGAGAAGCTCAGTCATCAGAATTTAGTGATAACATATTTAAGTGGAAGCAGGTTTAGACAAGCATTTAACGGAAGTCTTTCTAACTTGCCACTTTGCGGGGGAGCTAGCGTGGGCAGAAGGAAAAAAATCCAAAAGATTCAGAACCAAAAAATAAACGCATGGTTTCTTCTGGTGCTAACTTTTACAAACCAAAGCCAAAGACTGCCACAGTGATGGAACAGGAAAATGCATCTGGAGTTGGGTATTTTGGGGGATAGCTGAAGTCTGAATGTGTTCCACGGTACTGCGTAAGCACTCAGGGAGCTTGCGACCGCTCAAGTGCAGTGGCAGAGCTGAATAAAGCTGCCACTCAAGGTTGCGCTGGGACACTGCTGCCCAGGCTTGTGACAATGCCTGCCTTGAAGAAATCACAAAGGCTTGTAGTGGTGGGTCTTTTTCACTAACAGCACCATTCATCTTTCATTCATGCAGAAAAATTTCAGTCCCTACTCTGTATTTAGGAAACCATGAGAGGATCAGTCCCCAAAGGGGCTCAGGCCCCTTCCTGCCACTTCAGCTACCCAAATTCAGCCCTCATATCCCCAAGCAGCTTTTCCATTGCACCTGCCCAGGGAAGCATCAGAGTTGTCTCTCTGCCTAAACTGCTGCCTCTCAACATGTCACATCTACTGAGGTGCGGGTATGTCCGTGCTGTTCCACGTTTAAGCCCTTCTTAAACAGGCTATTAGCAGATCTACATTGCCTGCAGGTCTGCTTCTCCAGGCATTTTCTGTTTGTGCTGTCACAGGGGCTGACACATGGTTTTCCTGGCAAAGGTGGTTTTTTGTGATTCATCAAAATAGTGCAACCTCTGAGTCTGCCCTCCTCCCTCCCCCGCAAAGGGACATTCAGGATATGTAGAGTAACCAGCACTCTTCTCATAAAGGGAAAATGACAGACAGCATCCTCTTCTCATGACAAGGGGCTGACTTGCTTTTGTTACCTGTGCTGAGGAGAAAGCACATGGTGATGAATATTGAGATGTAAATGCATCCAGACAGGATGGAACTAGGTCCCCACCTACCCCGGGACCTTGCCCTGCTGCTCAGCACCTTCCACAGGCTTCACAATCAGCATTTCAACTTCCAGGAGACTCCCAGGATTCCTTACGCAACTAATTGAGAGCAGTGGATCCTCTCTGTGCTGTTAACTGTTAGTGCAGGACATAAGAGGAACTGTGGGCAGGGAGAGCTGGGGTAGCACAGAGCACCACTCTCTGACAGCCTGAGATAGAAATCTGAAGTGCATTTGCAAGAGACAAGTTTCCGTCCTGCGATGTTGGAATAAAGACCGCTTTAGCGAAGGACTGCATTTACTTTGCTAAGGCTGTGGTGCATACACCACAATAAGTGAATGCAGCCTTTTGTGTGTACATGTGTGTGATAGTTATCTAAGTGCACTTAGGCACCAAGGCCAAGCCTCAGTGAAGGTCCATTGCGATTCTCTTAACCCATGTGAACTTCTAACAGCCAGCGTTAACAGAGAATTTCCCTATGTTGGTTTTTGCAGGCAGCAACAGACAGAGGCAGCATATCACAACTCTTCTGTCATGAAAGAAAGTACTCCTTTTTCTTTCAAGTCAAAATGACGGGTTTGTTTCCTCCTTTATTTTCTTTAGGAACAGGCTTATGTGAAGAAGGATGTTGGGAACCTGGAGGCTGGTTCAGACCCGTTGTGGGACCTCCTGAGAGGAGCTTCTCTTCAGCTTCTCATAAAAATCTTGTCAAGCTGAGAGGGTATGTGGGCAAGTTTCGTCTCTCAGCTAAATTTCCACCTTTCTTCTTCTCCATTCTGGAGTTATAGCATATTTACTAAAAAAACGCTGTTTCCTGTTCTTTTTAAGTGGTCTGCATCACTTGTGACATGAGTGTGCACAGTGCTCAGGACTAACGTGCCCCCAGGTATTTGTGCAAATACTGATCCCATTCACACCTGGAGAGTATTTTTCTTGCTCAAGGCAGACTCATGCATGTTCATGGAAACCCTGGCTTTTTGTCTTTTTTAAACAATTGATAATAAGCATCAAAAGATTATAACCTATGTGTACAGAGCCACAATACCACAAATGATTTGTAGGTCAGTTTATGTACTGTCCTTACAGTCTTAGGGCTTTCTAGATGGAAGCAACCGTGGCCTTGCCAACAGGTGTTCTACAACACGGTGGGTTTGTGATGTTGAGTTAACCTTCAAAGAAACTGGACCAAAATCATGTAACTATTTTCATTACAGCCTCCACCTGGACTGATCATCGCAGTCTCACATAATAAACAACAACCCTGTCCACTAAACCCTTTCATGCTTTCTGTTTTAATTAAGTTTTCAGTTTATGTACTGATTTTGGTGAAAATCCACTTTAAAAAAATTACACTGCGAGTGCTTTTATGTTTGTGGATTTCCCCTTCCCTTGATCATATTTTATTTTGTTCTGGTTTTTTTACTAATTTTGCCAAAACTAACTTACACAGCCCTTGGTTTGCTCTACTCCCAGCTTTCTACTTCTAACATTCGGTTTTTTAAAGGTTTTAAAATTTGGACTCAAGAATAAATGTCTCAGGTTTTCAAAGCCGGAGTAATTTGCTTTAGTGAGCTGGTGTATTGCACCTGTGTCAGCTTAGTGGCACAAAACTTCTTTAGGGAATTTTTCATTAGAGATTTTTCATTTTGTTTTCATTCAGACATTGGAATGAGGGCCTAGCCAAGAACTGAAAAGACTGATTAAACTTTAAATAGTTTTACTAATAATACTGAGGAGAAATGGGCTGCATAAAAGATTTGCTTGCTGTGCGCTTGGCCACTGTGAATGTTCAACCATTATTACCAAAATTCTTCATACTTGTGCTCAGCACTTAATGTGTGCAAAAAAATAAAAGTATCAGAAGTTTGAACAGATAAGGCATGGCTTCAAACTATGCCTTGAGGGAAAATGTGCCACATTACTAGAGCTGTAGAACCGGCTCATATGCCTGAGAATTGTAATTACCAGTGTTTTAAACCACAGCCATAGTTGGCAATAGATGCTGATACCCTTACGTGCTCTGCCGATGACCCATGTGCAGTATTTTGTGTGCTCAGAGTCAGAGACCTGTCCTGCTCACCACACTTTCTATTTCTAGTCATGACCTTAGCGTTGTTTTACACAGGCAAAACTGGAGATTTGTCTTGTTGCTGCCATTTTAGCAGGAATGGGTTATTATACAATTATGGGTCCTTTAATACAGAAATTAAGGTAAATCATCTTCATTACATTGTGCAGTCTGACTGGGCCCTTTGCATAATGAAATGATCTGTCATACAGGATGGGCTATCCACTCTGAACCTCTTATTTCTCCACACACGTTGCTCTGCCAACAGCTTTCACTTGTATTGGGAAGGCAAAACAGGATGTCAGAGTGTGCAGTGGTGAGAGAAACTAATGATAAAGGTCCATATTTGACAGCTTAAGTGTGCTGAAGCCACTCAACACCTGAAGTTACCTTCAAATGCCAGTTACAGGCATGTCTGTTGACTGAAGCCGGGGCATTTGCAGGGAAGATGCAGTTCTAGAAAATGTGCTCACAGCCTGTCAGAGCCAGGCTCCTGGCAGAGCAGCAAAGCCAGTCCTCCATCCTCACCATGAGCAAAGCAAGCACATGTGCCTCCTTGATGAAGGAGTATAGCTTTTAGGCTCAGTCCACTGATAATTAGGCTGGAAGCTGCAGATACCATGGTCTGTGGTGGAGTGATATCTCCTTTCTTTAAGCTACCACATGGGAAGGTTGTGCAGGGGGTCTGTTAACCCTGTCTAGTCTCTTTTTTCCGGACCTCTACGGTGCTATTTTCTGGCACAAGGACTCAAAACGGACAAGGCAGATGGATTTGATTCAGCCCATCCTTCTGCCGTCCTTATGTTAGGTCATACTTTCCAATGTTATTCTTGCTGTACTGCGTGAGGAGTATCTAAGTCATTTTGTCATGATTGGTAGGAATTGGATGATCAGCTAAAGCCAGTTGGGAGGGAAAGTGAGAGAAGCACACGGTGACCAGAGCTGAATGAGAAGCACTCATGCCAGGCCCATGCCTGTTCTCAGGCTGAAGCTCAGCATCCCTCTGGGCTAGACACAACCCTGTACTCATTCAGGAGCATTGAAAGGACTGAGGCACACAGTGGGAGCCAGCCACATCCCTTCCAGCTACTGTGCCAGCATGTAACCCCTCTCCAAACAGCCTGCTGATCCTCCACCTGCACTTCTTTTCTCTCATTCCAGAACCCATGGTTTTCCTCACCAATTGCCTCTGGGTTCAGCCATCTGTGGTGTCTGGTGGAGACGACCTCAGAGCGCTCCTTCAAATGCTTGGGCCCTCCTAATGCCAGCTCTCCAGCCACCTCCAGAGCACTGTTCAGCAGTATATCCTTGCTTTTTGGGTACCTTCAGAAATGAGGTAGTCAGAATATTCCTTTCTTGTCCTTCACTGTGAATTTCTCATGATCTCTCATGTTCATAAAGTCCAACCTCCATTTGCTCAAAGCAGAGTCAGCTAAAGTAGGTTGTTCAGGACATTGTTCAGTTGGCTTTTGAATATTGCCAAGGGTGGAGACTATACAACCTCTCTGGGAAACCTGTGCCAGTGTTTGATCACCTTTACGGTATTTTTTTTTCTTATATTTAGATTGATTTTCTTGTATTTCAGTGTGTGCCCATCACCTTGTGTCCTTTCAGTGGATACCACCACAGCTTCTAGTCCACCAGGATCCCCAGGGCTTGCTTTCCAGAATCCAGCATGTACTGGTGCACGGACCTTGCATTTCTCTTTTTTGAACTTCGTAAGTTTCCTGTTGGCTCATTTCTCCAGCCTGTCAAGGTCCCCTGGAATGGCACCAAAACTATCTGGTGTATCAGCCACCCCTCCTGGTATCATACCATCTGCAAACTTGCTGATGGTGCAGCTGCCTCATTATCTAGGTCATTAATGAAGAATAATCAAATGCTGCTAGGTTTTATCCACCGGAAGCTCATTCTCTCATTTGAGCATTTTTTAAATGAATATCCTATTGGTAGAAAAAGAATCCAGATGATTCCCCATTGTTCACCTTTGTAGTTTAGGTGCAACATGAAGCTATGGGGTTATTGAATCATAATCAAATCAAATTTCTAACAGCATATTTCCAAGTAAGTCGTTTTGTTGTACAATGAGGCTCATCCTGAAAACATTTAGAAGAACACTAGGACTTTTTTTTTTTTTTTACTAAAGTTTCTCTACAGAAACTGTCTGTTTTCTAAAGAGGGTTTTGTGGCTAAAACACAGAACAAACATACAAAAAAAGAACAAAGGATACATTAAAGGATACTCCCTAGCCCTGAAGTAAAACCTCAAAATGATGGAAATAGGGTATTTCCACACAAAGAAATACACAC
Source organism: Coracias cyanogaster (assembly GCA_033124195.1). Lineage (NCBI taxonomy): Eukaryota > Metazoa > Chordata > Aves > Coraciiformes > Coraciidae > Coracias > Coracias cyanogaster. Next base: position 14,815 of record JAVSBS010017035.1, read on the forward strand.
ATATATGTGTATACATAATGCATGTATATAAAAATTAAGTTATATTTTTGCTTTCCATCCAGCACAATCATAGCTTGGTGTTGTGCTGGTTCAGCCATCATCATTTTATGCTGCCATCAGTTGCCTGATCACACAGGCCAGCGCTGAACTCAGCAACAGCCCCTCAGAAGTCTTCTTTCAGACAGTCCTGCCATAAGTCCCTGTGGGCTCAGCTCCTCCGCTGGCCACCGTGGTGCCAGCATCACCTTCTGGACACAACAGACAGAGATGGCTCCTTCAGTGGCCACTCATAGGGAAGGACACCACCAAGAGAGCTCAGCAAGATACAACCAGTCCCAACAGAAACCATACCCAACAAGAAGCTCCTCCAACTCATCGGCTCCCAGTTGATATAATCCTCACCTCACCCACTACCCCAGCCATGACCACCTGGGTGAGGGCAGAGCCACAGAGACACAGGTGGGCCAGGTTCTGCCTCTGCAACCTGAAACTAGTAGAGAAACAAAATATTCTGTTAGGTTGTGACTTATCCAGAGGTCAACTTCAACTCAGGGCCCACAGCTCAGGCCCCAGCACTTCACCTGGCTTTGGCAACTCCTGAGCACTGTACATGTTTTCATGCTAATATAGCTCTGTTCTGTTGATGTAAACATGTGTGCAAAAGACAAGAGATGGATCTAAGGTGGAGTAGTTGCAGTTTCATATACAGACAAACTTGTAAAACTCTCCCATCTAAGAGGTAGAACAGCAGCTAGAGTTGCACAAGGCCATGCTCCCATCCTCTTTCCTGGCAATAAACAAGGCCCTAAAATATCTCTGATAATGTTGGTCGCCTTTTCTGTCCTACCACAACTGTCTCTTTTTTGTCGTGTGCTTTGTCATACTCATTATCGTTCTCAATCCTGAGAGAGAATGGGGCAAAACACAACTCTTGTTTGTTCCTTTTTGCATTCCTGACGTGTTCCTGTTTGATTAGTGGTGTTTCCTTTTTCCTGTCCTTTGTTTATTACTATAACACATTTCCTGTTTATTGGTTTATAGTAACCAGACAAAAATAATGTTGTTTAGTACATTAGAGAGACCTCTGTCTTAGAAGTGATGGAAGTTCAACAACACAAGGGATTTGAATCTTGCACTCCTTCCTGATGTCTCAGCTTCCTTATCCTCTCCATTTCCCCCCAATCCCCTCCCACTTCTCCATTCTGCTCCCTTTGTCATCACACATGCCATCTTACTTCTTCACTCACCCCAAAACCCTTCACTCATCCCATCTTCTTATTTCTGGCAGTGGAAACCTAAGTATTTGGCAAGAAGGAGGGAAAGAACCACAAAAAGGGGCCATGGTACAGACAGTGTGAACATAAGCCTCATGGTGGCAAACCCTCTTGCTGCAGCATCACTGGTAAGAGAAACAAAGTTGGTCATTGCTCTCCAGTGACAGGACATGTACAGGGAAAGCCAAACAGCTGAGTGAAAATGAGCCCATTGCTGGGCATCCACCAAAAACTGGATTAAAAATTCTAGATCTAAAAACCCATAAGTATTCCTTTTGCTTCCTTAGGAGGACATTTAGGGTTTACATTTTCAAGCTTCTCATTATCATATTGAAAACTATTGTTTTTAAATTACTGTTTTCCTTTTTAACAAAATTACATTCACAGGTATCAGCCTCACGGCAGCATCTGGAGCTTTAAAGAAAGCAGGACAATACAGATACCATCCCAAATACCAGAGGACCCCACCAGCAGAGAGCCCTGTTTGCCTTTAGCACAGTGGAATGCCACTGTTGACTCTGTGCCTGCAATTCCATGAGTTTGCTAGAAGTCTGGAAGCGAGTTATCCTGGTTTCTTCATACATCAGCCAGCCACACCAGTGTCCCCCAATTGTACAGGTAAAGAAACTGGAGATCTTCTTTAGGCCTGACAGAAACATTACATACAAATATTCAGGGCACGGTTGCCTTAAGAATTTATGTAAATGTACAGATTACACCTTCACACATAGCCCCAACAGGACAGTGTGTTATAGGAAAATCTCTTTATGCCCAACATGAAGGTTATTCCTTCCATCCACAGACAGTTACACCGTGGAGCACAGAGCCACAGACCAACAAGCTGTGGCCTCCTGTCATTAGGATCTCTTTGATGACCAATGGCAAGTAGCTGCTTGCTGCTGCTCTTATGGCCCTGGCCACCACAGGTTGCTTCCTCCTGCTTCAGGGTCCTGGAGACCTGCCTCCAGTATACCACTGCTGGTCCTCCTTACTCCTGGCTTCATCCTGACAGCAGAGCCCTGTCTGGTCTGGAGAGATTACTGGACAATTTTGCAGCCTGGAGGTTGGAACTGGAGCGTAATGTAAGATTTAGCAATGAACCTGACAGTTCACTGCAACAAATAAGACCTTATAACCAGAATGCTTAGGTTGTAAAGGAATGTCAAGAGCCGTAATTTTCATTTTTGGTGGCTGTAAAAATAGCTTTCCTTCCTTCTAACCACTTACAGTCTGTATACATAATCTTATTAGCATCTTAGAGCATTATTGAGAAGGAATTATGTCTGTCCAAAAGGTGAAGAAGATGCCCTAAAGACAAAATTTAGATCAAATGAGACAAGGAAGGACCATATGAAAGAAAACAGGCTACTCTTCCATGATGGCCTTTGTTATTCAAACGTTCAAGGAAATATTTAAAAGAGAGCTTGGAGAAGCTAATTGCTTGGAACCAGTGTTTGCTGCAGGTCTATGATGGACGCAAGTCACAGCAGAGTGCCAAAAAACTCTTTCTTAATTAATAACCTGACTCCGGCATGCGGAGCTATACAGTGACAAAAAAACCCAACTATAACGTGTAATGTCATGTAACAAGTGAAGTGTTAGAATCTCTCCAACTAAAGTAACTGGAAATGTGGGAAGGTTATAGACAGCATTGTCTATTGTACTTGAAAGTCACCTGAATAAGCAACTTAATTTAACTTTTCTCAAGAAGTTTTCCATTCATGTGCTTATGTACTTAGCTAAGATAATGAGGCTAACTTTTTAGGTGCCTAATTATAAAATTAAATGTCTAACTTGAGGTGTAAAATGCCGTCCTAATTCCTGGTCAGTGCTGAGAGTCGAGCACTGAAAGAAGGGTGACTGTGATCCAGAGCACTGCATTCCTATCACTTGACTGGATGTTCAAGGATACAATAAAAAAAAATATAATTGTAGGGTAATAAATTCCTTCCTTGAGTGTTTTCATTTTCATAGGCATTCTTGTCTTGAGTGTTTTCACAGGCATTGATTTCCCTCAGGTACAGATATATGCACCAGAGTAATATTTGCATTTTTGTCTAAGTGTTGCTACCCTCTGTTTTCCAATAAATTTTTATGCCTTTGTTTAACAGTGTGTAATTTGTAGAAAGTTCTATGCTTCAAAAGGAACATATAAAATTCTGTTTATTATTCCATTCTTTATTTGTCACTGAGTTCAATTTGTCCCACCATGACATTGAATAGTCATTTGCTAACAACTTAGACAGCAGATAATCACTAGTTTCATCTCCAAGAATTAAAATAGTTCAGGGTGGTGCTTGTGAGTTTTTGCACATACATGTATTCTCATTCCCTGCCCCCAACAAGCCACAGTTAACCACAGACAAATCTCCACATATCTAAATACTATTTTTCCTTGCACAACAGCAGGAATGTGTCCTGAGTCACCCGAGCACGCTTTATTTCTTTTTCTCTGGAACTGTACAATTAGCATCTGTTTTTAGTACTTTGTGTTCAGACAGCAGGGGCTAGAGAGAAGTCCCTGTTGTTAGTTGTTGCTATGGGCTAGTCAGTAGTAGTGTGCAAAATTGTAGCCAACAGAAAGAACTACGGGGACCACTCTTTCAAATACAGCCCTAAATTTTTTACCTATTATCCTCCTTTTCCCTAGGCAGAAATAAAGCCTTTTGGAGATGGAGAGTTGAGTCCCCACAGAAGGCCAATCAGTGCTCTGTCTATAAGCCATGGATGGAGTGAAGAACTGAGAAGGTATAAGAAGACACAATATTTGTATGTTGTATCCCTGCACGGTTAGTTATTATAAACTGAGGGCTTGTGTCTACAGGAGAAGAAAGGACCCCATCACCTCTGCCCCAGCACAGAGGGAACACACTTCACAGAAAGACTTGGGTTTCTTAGAAGTTTCCTCTCCTTTCCCACTTGTAATGCACCTGAGCATTGCTGCAGGCAGGGCACCACAAGCACTCTGAGCTGCTGAGGTTTTGCTGCTTAGTTTCTGAACTCTTAAAAGAGTAGTTTCTGGGGCCACACAAAAGACATGGAGATGGGTGAGGAGAAAAGTAACATCTTAGGAAAAGGATATATCTCAACCCTTTTCAAGGTCAAAAATTTGATGTTATCCACAAAGGACTCAAAAGTAAGATACAACTCTGACATTGGGTCTAATTATCACCTAAAGCTGAAGTCTGTCTGTGCTAGTTATGAATTGCAAAAATCAGATTGAACTCCTACCACCATTTGCTGGTTTCCAGCTAGGTTCTTTGAACAAGTATAGCTCGGGTTGCAGAGGCATTTGTGTACCTCATTTGTTTACCAAATCAAGCACATTATGCAAGTGTTTCGGTATGGAGACAGAGTTATAAACATTCTGCAATCCAGTGCACCCCAGCTCAAAAGGGCTTTCTTCCTGAGAGTGGTGGACAGTGAGTCATGCCCAGAAGTGATGTGGGTAAGCGTAGCAGTGAAAGGGAAGAGACAGGAGTGACTTGGGGGGGCATGGAGGCAGATGTTGTGCTTTGCCAGGGTTCCCTGGTGCTGCAAATGGCCACAGAGGCATGAGCATTTCAGCCTTGATGCTGACCGGTCCTGGAGAACAAACTGGACATACAGATTGGTGAAAATCTGGCTGACATCTGCAGGCCAGTTTGTATACTTAAAATGGGACATAATCTTAGGATTCTGCAGTGTGTGCTAAGGAACAGGGAGGATCATTCTTAGAAGTACCACATCTTTCCCTTCACAACACCCAGTGCAATAGTTTTCAACTGTGCAACCACTATGACCTTAACGATGCACCAGTGACAGCTGGGTTTACATTATTTTTCTACCCTTTCAGTCAGATACAGCCACAGTTTCATTGCAGCATTTTGCATAAGGATTGAATGAATTATGATTTTACTTTACATATGCTTTTATGTACAATGCTACATTTGTGCAAGTAATGACACCTGAACATAGTGACTTGGTTTTTTCCAGTTGTTTGGTAAGCCTAGACCACCGACGCCCATATTTTTAAAAGGTTTGCAGCTCCCTTGTATATTGCTTTGACCCCTCTCTCACCGCCTAGCCAGCCATTTTGTCATTGGCTGCAAGCTTTGTATGTGAAGCAAAGTTTTCCCTACTCTACTTCTGCCAAAGCAACCAGAGAGGCAATGATAAATAGCCCAACTTGTTACATATATTTTAACAAACAGAGAGACAGATTGGCTTATGTTGTACCAAGCATGTGTTGGATCGAGGTAGGAGGAAGTGTTTGTGTATTTGACTACACATCCTGTTTGAGAGGATGAGCTATTTTGGTGTTAAAACACATTAGCAGTTAGACAACGTGGCATGTCCATGATATTCTGAACATTCAGCCCTGAAAATTGTGGAACAGCAATTCTAATCCTAATTACTTTGGGCCACACTGGACCTAGCTCAAACATATGTGCAAATGCAGTAGTCTTCTGAATGTCTGGTAACAGGGAGAGACATAATCACAGTCTCCAAAATTCTAATTACTATTGCTGTGTGAAAAGTAGTAGAAGAAATCAAGGTCATTTCCCATTCCTTCAGTAGACTCCCTCCACAGAGATTGCCATGTCTTTCATTGAAAAACTGTGTGATTTTATCACAGAATCACAGAATCATTATGGTTGGAAAGGACCTCCAGGGTCATCAAGTCCAACCTTTCTCCTAGCAT
>JAVSBS010017036.1:4327-21723 GCA_033124195.1 Coracias cyanogaster
GAGCTTCCTTTTCTCCAGGCTCAACACCCTCAGGTCCCTCAGCTGCTCCTTACCACACTTGTGCTCTAGACCCTTTCCCCAGCTTTGTTGCTCTTCTCTGGACACGCTCCAGCCCTTCAAGGTCCTGCTTGGAGCGAGGGGCCCAAAACTGACCCCAGGATTTGAGGTTGGGCCTCCCCAGTGCCCAGTCCAGGGGGAAAATCCCTGCCCTGGTCCTGCTGGCCACACTTGTGCTGATCCAAGTCAGGATGCTGGTGGCCTTCTTGGCCACACGCTGGCTCATCTCCATCCGGCTCTTGACCAACCCCCCAGGTCCTTTTCCTTGGGCACTTTCCAGCTGCTCTGCCCCAGCCTGGAGCGTTGCAGGGGGTTGTTGTGACCCAAGGGCAGGACCCGGCCCTTGGCCTTGTTGAACCTCAGCCCATTGACTTTGGCCCATCCATCCAGCCTGGCCAGACCCCTCTGTAGAGCCTCCTGCTCTCCAGCCGATCAACACTCCCACCCAACTTGGTGTCATCTGCCAACCGCCTGACTTCATCCCCTTGTCGTTCCTCAGAGGAAAACCACCTTACCTGTATTTTCAGCTCTTTCAGCGTCTGATTAGCAGAGACAAGCAGCGCCTTCTCCCCTCGGACTTTCCGGTGCCGGGTGCTTCTCCTGATGCCTTGCTTTTGGTAAGTGACGTAGCTCTGGTGCGAGACCTTCTGGCGCTTCGCTCCGCTGTTGGTCTAGAAACAATAGGCAAGAAGAATCAGGAGCCCCAAACTGGTGGAAAATCCACCCTCTCTGTACCCCGGAGCGTGCTGTGGGTGAGTTGGTCACGCGTGGGAAGGCACGAAGCGCTGGCAAAGCCCCTTGGAAAGCGAGTCACCGTGAGTGAGTGTTGAGGGGACTGAAGGACTTGCCTCAAAACTTCTGTTCCTGCTTCTAATGCTAGCGCAGGGCGGATTATCAGCCGAGCATACAAGTCACCATCAATATTTGATCTCTCCAAACCCCACAGCGATGGTGTGGTACGACCATTGAAATGACAGCTTAAGACACGGTTGTTTTCACCATGGAGGAGGAGGGTGAGCCCGTCATGCTGATTCAAGAGGATGATGCAAAACCCACAGAACCTGGCGGTATTTTGGATCTCTACCTGGTTAAAATCTGGGTCCTGCTCCCCCTCTGGCTTGTTTTCCTCCCTTTCCTCTTCAGCTTCTGAGCTGCTCACGTTCAGCTCTGGAGCAGCGTCCTTCATTACCTGAAGTCATAAAAATCATTCTCTGTAACTAACATGACAGCATCAACCCCAACCTGTCACATCACAGAGACCTCTGGGATGCCAAAAAACCCAAAGCAGAGCAGGAATTACCCCAGGATCTGCTCCACGTGCTTCATAAAGTCTTCTCCACCCCTGCCCAGCTGCACAGAACCACAGGGGGATTTGGCTCAGGAGAACAAGCCTCTCTGCTGAATCGCAGGTGCTTCCTGCGCCTCAGGACCTACCCTCCTCGCCAGGCAAAGGGAAAGTCTCCCGGGGCCTGGACTGATTTCTTTCCCATTAGCTGGCTGCTTCTCTGGTTCATCTAAGTGTGTTACGAAAGCCTTAACGTGGAGAAGGGAATATTATCTGTGAATTAAGACACTTATCCAGCCTGGCAGAGGCACTGAGCACCGTTCTTTATGGGTCTGGAGGTTGTAAGTAAGTGAAATCTAAATAATTTACACAAACATATAAATAAAAAAGGACCTTCGGTTGCGTATAAAAGTCACTTCAAGAGGCATGGACCTGCCAGATGTGGCTTCACATCGGCCTCGGCTGGAGCTGGGGTTTGCAGGAGCCCGGGAGACTGGCGCTCTCCATCCTGGACGCCCCAGAGCTCGCTTCTCCATCAATGTATTTGCAGCTAACGGTGCAATCCCAGCTCCCAAACATCCAGCACCAACCACAGCACCCCTAGAGCCCTTCGGATCCCTGCGCTGATTCCACATGGCCGTGGCTTCTCTCTGAGAAGGGCAGCCCCAGTAGGTATCCAGGGTTGCAGAGAGGTGCAAGAGCAGGGGTGAGGGGGTGGGAAGCACTCCGTGACTTTGCAAATGGAAGCCAGCAGGGAAGGAAGCAGCGGCTCCGTGTGCTGTCGCCCGCAGTCCTCGCTGGCAGCGCAGCCGGCGGGCATTATTGCTGCTCCGCATCTCGCCCAGGCTGCCCTCTTAATGAGGGAGCTTGCAGGCAAGCTCTCGCCCCCTCTCTCCAACTCCAGCTGCTCGGCAAAGAATAAGCTGCCTGTTTTTTTGCCAACCCCACGTGTGAGCACAGTCCTGTCCAGAACCAGAAAAAAAAAAAACACAAAACAACCACCCTCCTCTGCATCAGAGCCAAGATGCAGCCTCGAGACAGGCTGAAAACCCGTCGCCGATGGCTCAGGACTGTGCTGCGTGCTCAACATCTCACAACCAAGGCGGAAACCCGGCTAGCCTCCGCTGCCCTGCAGTTCTCCAGGCTCCAGCTCCTCTCTTAGACTGGCAGGGAGGTGGAAATCCATGAGAGGTAAAAAAACCCAAGCCCATGCTGCAAAGGTGCAGAGAATGTCTTTATCAGAGCCTTGGTTTCCTCCTTAAAGCATAAAACAAGGCCCAAGGAGGAAGACTTGCTGTAACCAGCTTTTGGGCACCTGGAAAGGCAGTTCTTGACATCATACCGGTCCCTCAGGACACCAGTAAAGCAGAGATAATTCACAGCTTTGTAGGGGATCCTGAAACCCATCTCTAAAGTTTCCTGCTGTTTCCTCAGCATGGAGATTAAGAACTTGCTTCTATCCAGGAATAAATGTCACTCAAGCAACCAAGAAAGGAACTGACAAGTGCCGGAGAGGGAAGAGGACAGGTAGAGCCTGGCAGCACGATGACAAAGACAGAAGCGGTTACAACACCGCCTAAAATAACCAAAGTCGGGAACAGCCGTGAAGACACCTGATAACGCAAAGGATTTGGGCTGGCAAAGGGAAGCCTTGAGGAGACCAAATTTTCACAGCAGCTACAGCCAGAATTTCCCCATTTGCTATTTTTGCCGAAGCGACAGCTCCCACACGCTGCAGAGCTGTGTGCTTTGTGCCTGCAGAGAGCGGCAGCCCTGCCCACGACCACCATCCCAGGCCACCCAGCATCCCCACTAGCAGGTCATGACAGAAGTCTCGCCACCATGTTCGGAGCATTACTTGGGTACTTGGAGTGTTGTTTAGGTCCTTGGTGTGGTTCCCGCTAAATGAAACAGAGCCGGGATGAGGAAGGGCTGAGGGAGAGAGCTCATACCTTTTTATTATCCACCACTTTGTGGATGTAGATGGTCGCTTGGGTGTACTCACGCAAGTCCCGCTGCTGTTGGCACAACAGCCCTTCTCTGCACTCTGGACAGAGTTCTGGGGAGGCATAAAGGAAAAATGCATTTATTAATTGCTTCAGCTCCATGGAGACACCTGCCCAAGGCCTCTCACTGCTGACCCAGAGCAGATCACGCAACCAGGTGCATCTGCCAAGCTCCGCGTTTAACACCCAACCCCTTCGATGGTAGAATCACAGAACGGTTTGGGTAGGAAGAGACATTTAAAGGCCATCTAGTCCCAATTCCTGCACTAAGCAGGGACAGCTGCAACTAGAGCAGGTTGCTCAGAGCCCCGGCCAACCTCACCTGCAATGGTGCCAGGGATGGGGCAGCCACCACCTCTCTGGGCAACCTGCGCCAGGGGCTCACCACTGTCATTGTAAAAGAATTTCTTCCTTCTCTCTAGTCTAAATCTCCCGCTTTTCGTTCCAAACCATCCCCCCTTGTCCTGTCCCAACAGGCTCTGCTAAAAAGTCTGTCCCCATCTTTCTGACAGCCCCTTTAAGCACTGAAAGGTCGCAATAAGGTCTCCTCCTACGCTGAGATCTGACCCTTTATCCCAAAGAGAGCCACTTCCCAGGGAGTCGACACCAATGAGCAAAGGAACAGAGCACAGACAACGGCAGAAAATCCACTCACGGGGCTCAGAGGTGTACACTGCACTCTCGGGGTCTGCCCCGGCAGCTTGCGTGCGGGTGATTTTGATGACGTGATCCACAACGAAGAGTTTTTGAATCCTCTCCCACTCGCTGGGCCATATGAGAGCTATACTGTGCAAAGGAACAAGAAGATGCTTTAAGACATGGCAGAGCCAAGCCCTGAGCTCCTCAACAGTCTTCCCCCTCTTCTTTTTCAGCTGTTAATGAAAGAAAAGCCGCAAAATAAATCCGTAACTCCAGCTACATGGGAGAGCCCGTACGCCCAAGATAACAGGGAAACAGGAGCTTGTTATTAGTGATGCTGTTCTGCTCCAGTCACGCCGGAGGGAGGCTGGAGGAGGAGAGAAGAAGATCTGCTGCTTTTAGTTCTGCATCGTTGCAGAAGCAATGCTACGGAGCATGAACCAGCATCCAGCGCTCCAGGGGCAAGTCTCATGGAAAGCAAATCATAAGAAAGCCGGATGTTTCTACGCCGCGGTCAAATTCAGGGTAGTTTATTGTTAGGAACTAGCCAAGCTGAAGTAAACTCTCTTTTTTCCTGACCCAGCATCCTTTGACAATTTAGGTCTTGTGTGAAGGCTTAGGTGGGCCTAAGAAAGCGCCTGTGTTAATTGAGGGAGCCTTTGCTCCTCGGATTGTGAGCCTCCAGGAATGTTCCCCAAGGGCTCAGTGAGAGACGAAGGCACCCAGCAAAGGCAGACGCGTGAAGAGAAGAAACTCACAGTTTGGAATCTTCTTTGGTCATGGAAGCGTAGGTGAACATGAGGCCTCCGTGGGGGCAGAGGAGAATGCTGTTTCCTACCGAGGACACGGGGCTGCATCGCGTCGGCCTCCTGCGCAGGGGGGAAAGGGAAAGAACTTGGCAAAGCTTGGTCAGGTTCTTATTGCACCAAAACCACAGCTCTGCAGGCAGCCAAGTGGGAATCACAGGTGAGTATTTACAGAAAGCATTCCAACAGGGAATATTAAATGACGAGGAAATCAGATCGGCGTTCTTGCACGTTGCAAAGTGTCTCTCCTATCTGGCAGAGATTTCCAACTCCCATGACCAGCAGCCCGTGGAGACGGGACTGAGCGGTGACCTTTGCCTAGGATACAGCTCCAGACAGATGAAAAAACTAATCAGGTTACTATCTAATCCCACCATCTGGTTAAGACACGGCAAACAAGGAAATTCGGTTTCTTACAACGGATTACAACTGATACCAGCCCTGCAAAACTCAGCTTCCTCGTTGCCACGAAGGCGAACTGCAGGTAACCACCCACCACGTCGGGCTTCAGGAGCAAAATCGTTACCTTCAGCCTCCCCACAAAAGGAAGAAAAAGCACCAAAATCCTCAAGCCAAGTTACCTGACAAATTTCCTCCATTCTTCTACAAAGAACTGTGAAACAATGTACAGCTCATCTGTCTCCTGGAGGTGAAACGAGAAAAACAAAAGGCTCTTTTTTAATTAATCCAACAATATAGAAGCGATGACTGTTCAGCTTCTTCTGCAGCGCTCCTTCTCCTCGAGACCTCGGTGTTTTTACCATGACAACTCCATCCAAGCATGCTGGGAAAGCCAAGTAAAGTAATTTGGGATCAAGCACTAAGCACTTACATTACTAATCTCGTGTTTATTACAAAGTTAATTTAGCTTTGGATCCAATTACTTTTAATTCAGAGCAGGAAACGGCTGTTTTCCCTGGAGCAGCACAGACTCCCCAGCACCGGGATTTCTCTCGCCGGGTACCCGGGGTCTCGAGCAGACACGTCCCTGCACCCCCATGGGTGTGGGCTGAGACCTCCCCAACCCGCCTCGTTCGCTTCACCCATCGAAAGCCAGAAGTTTCTCCTTCTGGTAGCAGCATGGACTCAAAGCCACAGCCATGCACCCTCACAAAGCAGTGGTTTTAGAATAAACCGTTGTTTTCCTGCCTTGAATGATTTGCCATGAGATAAAAACCACAAGAGACCACCAAGATTCCAAGAGCTGGGAGACAAAACCAGTTTTGTGCTCACTGACCCTCACCACCTTTCCCAATGCAGATTTAACGGCTCACTCGATCTTTCTGCAAGAAAATTCAGCACACTGAAGGAATATTTATTTTTAATCTCCCTTCATCTCCTCTAGATTAAACCACTCTGCTTATTTTCTTCCCTGAACCTCAACTGGTTTGGATCAGGAAAACTCAAAAGCTTGAGGGAAAGATCCTTAGCTCTTTTTTTATTTTGGGAAATTCTAAGAGAGCGGAGAAGGCAGCCTCGCTGCCTGGAGAGACCCTCCCATTTGGAGCTGCCCCATGGTGATGGGCTCCAGCTTTCCATCACCTACTCCAGCTACAAAAGCAAACTCAACCTGATACTACCCTTAGATACTGCTGGTGGGACCTGGCAGCTCTCCAGCTTGGCCCAGAGCATTTCTGGGGGCTCCCTGGTTCTGAGACTTGGATCTGCGTTGGCCTCAGTATTTATTCATGGCTGGAGAAGGCACCCAAGAGCGGCAAGCTGCCCTCACACGTAGGAGCCACCGAGGCAGACACCTGCCAAAGCAGCTTGGCAGGATTGAAGAGTCAATCATTAATCAGCGCCTTGAGACATCCGGGAGCCAAGGCATGGAGCCAACAGCTTAGACCGTTTCTACTGAATCACCTCAAAGCCCCAAGAACGTCCTGGAGAGCTGCACGCTTGTACCAGAGAGGAGCCGGTAGGACAGGTCTTACATTAGGCTGCTCCTATTTGCAGGGCTTCTGCACATAAGGAAGTTCCCCCTGAGCTCTTGGGGTGCAGGAGGATGCTGGGCCACACCAGAATTTTATCCAACAGTGGCAAAAGCCTGGCCTGCATGGGAAGGAGGACTAGGGGGGAGATCACTTCCCTGGACCGGGCACTGGGGAGGCCCAACCTCAAATCCTGGGGTCAGTTTTGGGCCCCTCACTCCAAGAAGGACTTTGAGGGGCTGGAGCATGGCCAGAGAAGGGCAACGAAGCTGGGGAAGGGTCTAGAGCACAAGTGTGGTGAAGAGCGGCTGAGGGACCTGGGGGTGTTGAGCCTGGAGAAAAGGAGGCTCTGGAGAGATCTTCTCGCTCTCTACAGCTCCCTGAAAGGAGGTTGGAGCCAGGTGGGGTTGGGCTCTTCTCCCAAGGGACAAGTGACAGGACAAGAGGAAACAGCCTCAAGTTGTGCCAGGGGCAGTTCAGGTTGGACATGAGGAGAAATGTCTTCATGGGAAGGGCTGTGAAGGGCTGTCCCAGGCTGCCCAGGGCAGTGGTGGAGTCCCCATCGCTGGAAGGGTTTCCAAGCCATGGAGATGTGGTGCTGAGGGCCAGGGGTTAGTGGTGCCCTGGCAGTGCTGGGTTAACAATTGGACTCAACCATGTTAAAGATCTTTTCCAACCAAAATGATTCTAAGGCAGACAGAGGGTGGTGAAAAGCCACCGCCACCGTTTCAGTCCTTCTAGGGACAGACGTAACCACAGCAGCAATATTGTCCCTGCTTATCGAGCTGACTCCGGGCCAGCCACAGCTACGTTGGCACAGAAGCTGCTCTCGTGTATCTGTCGCAGGGCTTCGCGCCAGCACAGCTAATCGGGGGAAATCACACCTCGGCACAACACACGTGTAAGCTCTGCTGGCACAGGCATGGTCTCCCTCGGACCAAGTGAATTGTTATCAGGCAAGTCTCTCTCACAGGCAAAATAAACTTTCTTATGGATAGAGATAAAAACTAATCAAAACCTTCCCCAGGGCCTGCTACGTTCCCGTGGTCACCCTCCTTCCCATACCTGAGGCCAGCTGCCCAGGCAAGGTCTGCATTTATCGTGAAAGAGGTTCTGGAGAGAAGTCTTCTGCTCGCTGGCCATCATCTTATGCAGAGCTTCGTTTTCCTCCCCTTCGCGCTCCAAAATCTGCATGAAACAGTTAATTACACCACAGCTTGTGTTCCTAGCTGCTATTAAATGGTGACATTATTTCCTCCACTGCACTGGGTCACGTTAAAAAGAAAACCAGAAATACGACCACGTATTTACAGTCAACAAACATTATTTGGCATTCAAATACCTTGCACTGGGAACAGCACTCTTTGTTATTGGGGAATTCAGGAGCCTTTGGAAAATATTGTTTGAGTTTCTCCCAGGCTTCCTTCGACACGACCCTCCGTTCATTTTCGGATATGCACAGGTCACCTGCAGGGAGAGAGACAAGAGAAGGGCTTTGCTCAGCCATGTTGTGCAGCCCTAACTTGATTCAAGAGATTACAGGGTATAAATGTGGGCGAAGACAGTCATGGACATCTCAGTCAACACCCTGTCAGCACAAATGAGCACAACTAATACACAAAGTCACCTTCAACTTCTTTATCATTTCCTTGTTTACGCAGGGGGAAAAAAAAAAAAAAGAAAAGAATATGACTTTAATGTCCTTTAGGCTTCCAAGTTCGTGAACCCAAGCAGCTGATCAAACACAAGCAGCAGTGAAAAGATGCCCGGAAAAGCAAGGACAAGCCAAAGAGGGCACAGGGCTACCATTTTCTGATCTGGGCAGCTATATTTCAATGGTGACTCCATTTGCCAAGCTGCAGACTAACCCTGCACCTTGCAAAACGGGAGCCAAGTGCTTTCCACACCCTTGAAAAAACAAAAGGACGGCTGTATCATCTCAGATGGCTTCGCATGCCCCATCCGAGCACCCCGAAACCTGGCAAGGGCAGATTCTGTCCTCTAGGCAACAACCGGGCTGTGGAGATCCGAAGCAAGATTTCCCAGCTATCCCCCAGCCCGCTCACCACCTGTGTTATTTCTCCTGATGCTCAGGCAGCTCAAAAAAACCCTGAAAAACAGTTTAGTGTGAAGCACTCCTCATTTCAGTGACCGCTGTAGCGGAAAGGTCACGCTTGTGCACATGGACAGCACGTGTACGCATGACGACAGGCACTCCAGCCAACAAACACGGCTCGGGAAAACCGGAGAAGGCAACGGGATCCGAGCAGCCGCCCGCTTGCAGGGTTGACAATCGCCAAGGGAAAATCACAACCGCAACCCTCTGCGAGGCAGCGGCTGGGAAGGGCAGGCACAGCTGCGCGAGAAGGGAGAGAAGAGGCGTTGCAGCACCGGATTGGGATGTGCCACAGGAATACCGACGCCTCGACGTGGATTTTGCCAGCAAAAGGGAAGCAAAGAGGTGACTGCAAAGTTGTGGCACTGCGCGGTGTCCAGCAAAGGGCATGACATCTTATTATCTGCTTTTCTACAGAAAAAAGGTGGGGAGAAAATGCTCCTTCCCTCCCACCCTCGGGTAGCTCTTTAACATTACAAGCAGCTCTCAGCCCCACGGACCCATCAGCTCGCCTCGCTCCAGCCAAGCCTGGATTTCTGCCAGCCCCAAAAAGGAAAAAATAGCAATGCTCCCCTCCTGCTTTTCCTCTAATAAACAAAGGTCGGGCTGGACTGCTTCGACGCGGCACTCGGCCACTTGTTCTTCATCACACGCGGCCAAGTGGCCCAGCTTTACCATATGAGGAGGCAGGACCAGGCTGCTTTCCAGAGCCAGCAAGGCTAAGGGGGGGAACAAGCTTGTACAAATAAGTGCCTTGACACCAGGTGATTAATGAAAACAGATTAATATGCTGTTGAGCAAAAGAGGTGGAAAAATTCAGATCTAAGTGTGCAGGCAACAAGTGCTTTGCCATATGGAAGGAGATGATCTTAACCACTGCAGACCCTGCTTCCCCCTCCTGCCGACCAGGGACACGTTCTGGGCACTGACATCAAAGGAGAATTAACTTGGTATCTGGAAAAAATTATTCGCTGGGGTCGGGCAGCTACCGGAGCACGAGAAATTGCAGCAGAGATGCAAAGGGACTTCTTAAGGGAGCGCCCGGCTGGCATTTCTGGAGGCTGGCCAGACCTCATAGATACAGCACTGGCTTTTCCAGAGCCTACCACGGCAGCAGGAGCTTCCTCCACGGCAACATGAAGGCTGCAGGAGCCAGGCTACAGATTTGCTACAGTCCAGAGGGAAATCTTAAAAGTGGAAGGGTTGTTTTCTGTCCATAATCGGACGTTAGCTCCAGATGATAAAATCTGACCTGCCAGCAGCTCCCATTTTTAATATTATTTATTCTGTATGACCCAAAGTCACAGATCAACTAGCAATTTACCAGCATAATATTTTCAAAGGCCTATTGGCCTATTTCTATCATGTCTGGCTGCATTAAATGTTTCATCACCACGCTGCCTGCTGTTATTTAAGAGCAGCAGCCTCGAGGCAGTGGGAAATACGGTGTTAAAGGCTCTGAAAAACAGCTAAGTGCTAAACCAATCTGTTTTAAAATGAGGCTTTATCAAGTCATTACTCCACATCCTTGATTAGCTTTGATGACAGGAGGTGTGTGGCTAATTTACGGCATGTTTGTCTCACAAGGAACAAGATCAAGCATCCCTGGCAGGGAAATTGGTGCCTCCAAAGAGGAGCTTACTAGAAGAGAGTTCTGTCTGGGCAGGACCTATAGGCTAAAAAAAGTGAGATTTAAACAACAGGGTAGCCAAGGATGTAGCTAATGAACCATCACTTAGCGAAACAATTAACACCGGGTCAAAACCTTATGTAAATGGATACCAAACAAAGCGCAGCAGGTTGGGTAATCAATATCCTGCAGGGTCCCAGCCGCTCCCAGATAAGCCTGTACCCTGTTAGTTAAGTGCTCCTGTTTTCCTGTAAACAGAGAGAATAAATGGATGCTCTCGGCTCCCACCTTGACCTATTTACACCACTAGTTTTTCCTCATATTTCCAGAGCTTCCAAGTGCCTGTGCATCCTCAGTGCTGGCCCTCGCTCGATCGCTTCCGCAGCCCAGCACCTCCCGCAGCACCCCAGCACCTCCGCGTTCACCCCCCTCTCACGACTGCCGTGTGGTAGCGCTTGCAAATAAAAGATTGACGTTTGAGCATTAAGAAACCCCAGGCAAATGAGAATTAGGCACGTTTCCTCAGCACCTACTTCTGTCGGCCTTAGATGGAGCAAAGGTGAGGAGGTTAATGTCTGGCGCAGTGGGCAACAGAAGATATATTCAGCTCCATCCCCTGCAGAGACTTACCATGTGGGCAAACGATGTCTTCATTAAAATTTAACTCCTCTTCCTCCCCTCTCTTCTCTTCATTTGATTCATCTAATTAAAAAAAAAAAAAAATACAAGAAGATTGCACAGAGCTGCCCTCCCAAAGAAAGGGAAAATCTTTTGGGGGAAAGGAGCACGGCTGCCTTTCAAATCGCGGCAAAACCCTGAACCCAAGGGAGACTTTGGAAGGAAATTTGTTCTTCTCAAATGTCTTGGCCTCTGGGCGGGCGGGATTACAGCCTACAGGCCTCGTAGGAGTGCTTTGAAGTGCGGGGAGCACAAGCTGGTCCTTTGTGAGATTACAAAGGACACATTTGTTACGGCTCAAACACCCCAGGGGTTCAGTGCTCCCAAAGATCTCCGAGTTTAACCTAAACACAAGGCGAGGTAAGAGTGCAAGGAGAAGAAACCTTCCTGGCAAAATATTAGTCCGCTCATTTTGCCTTGAGGACGCTGACCAAAAGCAGATGCTGCCTGAGAAATGACGGGGGAGCCTGCCAGGGCTTTGGGAAGCCCCATGTTGACATATAAGTTATGGTTAAGAACCATAGACAGAAGCGTTGCCCACTGAACTGAAGCATCATAAACACAACGATGAGTTGGTTGAGTCCGTAACAACCTGCCTAATGAGCAAGTTACTACTGGGAGTTGCAACCTGTTGTGAAATCAAAGTCAGAACAGAGGAATGAGACCTTCTTCTCCATGGATGCTCCACCAGCTGCTTACAGACATCACCAGGAGGGCTGTGGAGTTCTGGAACCCAAGCTCCATGACATTAACCCACCAGCTCCCCTTTCACTCAAACAAGCCTCTTGCCCTCAGTTGTGAAACTAAAAGCTCAATGAAATACCCAGTTTCCAAAGGTTTAAAGCACAGAAGCTAAATCAAAAAAGCCTCATAGACTCATGATATGGGCACAGAAGAGAGTTCCATTCATGTTTTCTCCTAGGCTGTGTTTTCCCAGTGCCGCTTTACCAGCTGTGCTGCTTCACCTGAAGACCTTTGCAATAAATAACTTCATACCTTCCCCAAGGAAATTTTCCTCTTTCTTCCTCCCTTGTGCTCTCTCATTCAGATAAAAGCGGATGAAAAGATCATTACTGGGGCAGTAATTTTACACAGCTTTGTAAAACTACTCATTACCTCATTGTCTTCTCCGGGTATGAAGATTACCCAGCAGTTTCAAAGCTTATCAAATAAGCTCGAAGCTTACCTCGCTGAGGAGACCAGCTCCAGCGGCAGGCAAGCCCGCACTGGGGAAGGGATCTGTGGCAAAAAAATGCCAGCAAAAGGCTCACCTTCAGTCAGGAAAGGAAGAGGGGTCCTCGTCGTAGAGGACTCGGTTCTGAAGGGTGCAGAAGGCCCCATATGGAGCAGACCCGCTCCATAGGGAAGTCTGCTGCCTCCCCAGGGCCAGGGTTGGGGATGGACAGAGAAAACTCCCTGCTCTAGTTCAGCCCTCAGCCCGTTAAGTGATTTTTTGGGTAGGCAGTGATGAAATGACAAGAAGTGCGAGGGCAACTTCAGGGCCCTGGGAGGGCTGGTTAGAGGACGGGGAGCGCAGGTGGTGTTTGCCTCTATCCCGCCAGTTGCAGGGATTGAAGACGGGATGACCAGGAAGAGCCAGCAGATCGATGCCTGGCTACCTGACTAGTGCTATCGGCAGAACTTTGGTTTCTTGGATCATGGGCTGCTTTACAAGGCACCAGGCCTGCTGACAACAGATGGGTCACAACTACCTCATAGGGGAAGAAAGGATCCTGAGGCAAGAGCTAGTAGGGTTCATTGACAGGTCTTCAAACTAGACTTGAAGGGGAACATGTCTTTTATTAGGAGTCAGAGAGGGTGGGTCTCCGCAGCAGCAGAATTACCTTTGTTTTGTGCGTTTCCATTCATTTTTCCGTTACTGTGCTCTGTGTCTTCATCTTGCTCATTTAATTGCTCCAAAGCCAGCTGACGCCAGCTCCGCAAGGACGCCTTCCCAACCCAAAACCCGTCATTCCTGCAGGGAGAGAACAGCGTTGGCAACAGGAATCACAACTCTGTTGTTCTCCTTCAGAGCCTAAACAGTCAAATCTTTAGGAAAAAAAAGCTATTTAAGCACTTCTGAAAATCTCTGCCAACATTTGAAAGCATTGGGACTTACATACCCCTTGACTGTCACCTTCAGCAAGTTGGTAACGGTCTTATGGTCTTCATTTAACTGGTTTTTCAGCCTTAGGATTCGACATCTTTCCACAACACAGTCCTTGCAAAGTGCTTTTACTGGGGCAGGAGGGGACAAAAAAAACCAAAACAAAACAAAACCAGAATCAATTTACTGCTGAGATCTCGCTGGTCTGAAGGTCTCAGACAGGTATCCTGCCTCCCAACCAGAGATTTCACATGTAAATGAGGAGATCCCTGGGGTTACCGCCAGATCAGGCCACATTTGAAGCTTAAATAAGCGTAAAATGCTTCAGATGAGGCGCGATCTGTTCCGCTAGCTTCACAGCTCTGGTGTGAAACGCAGTGAATCTGGTGCAATTACAGCTGCCAGACAGGTCACGCCAACACGGGAGTCAAAGGCAGGGATGGTTTAGGCATAGGCAAGGAAAAAACCCAAAATCTCTATGGTGGCACTTTGCCAGTTAAACCCAGAAGAAAGCAAAAACCCCTCCTGCAAAGCTACACTGGACCAACAGGAGTGGAAACCCTACAGCTGGGCAGGTATTTTCATCAGGAGTCGCATCCAGAGAAGCAAGACGGAGAAGGCAGCACGTCCGATCCATCCCTCCCAGCCGTACTCAACAAGAAAACCCCACGGGCGATCTTCCAGTTGACTAATAAACGTTGGCCTGTTTTTTTTTTTCCACAAAGGCTGCCTGCGTCACAGCCGATTTTGCTGGTTGTGCTTCTTCCCTATAAGCTCCTAGTAGGAGCTGAGCTAATTTGGTCTCAGTGGGAGTTATCAAGCTCCTTTATAAAAGAAATGAAGCCTGGGGCTCGATTAAGGGATGCCCAAAGCTGGAGCGGCTGGGCTGACCCCAAAAATCAGAAAGCATGAGACGCGTGTGCAACACAAGCACACAGGCTGACAGGGCTCTGCTGCCTTCGGAAGAAACAGCTCGGGATGGGCTAGAGGGGAAGGACAGTCAAAGATTTTCTTGGCCCGTGCTGCTCCAGAGCGCAGGCTGCTGGCAGGAGGCAGCACAGATCCACACGCTCCACAAAACCCTGCCCACGCGGGATCTGTAGGTGCTGCAGGCACCGTGAAGAATTTTCCAAGGGTCTAAGGGGTTTGCATGCGTGAGTTTTGTTGTTTTCTAGAATCGACTTCATAAAACCTCCCCAATATTGTGTTTTCTAACTTAAGCGCGCTGCCGTTTTCTCAGGAATTCCTTCACGCGCAGCCCTTCCGAGACAGAGCAGGACTTGGGTATGAAACACACCCTGCAGTCAGATTAACTGAGTTTGAATGTTAAAATAATTAGGTAACATGAAAAACACACCACCCGGAAATCACAGCGCAGCACAAAAGTTACGTGCATAAAGTTATGCTGATAAAGGATGCCTCAAAATGGGGCTGGGATCGGAACAAGGCTCTAAAAACACAAGAATGTGACTGGGAAAAGGTGTGTTCCAGCCCGACACGTTACCGTTCAGCCGGGGCCCTCCTCCGTATCTCCTGTAGAAGAAGTCAGCCACGTACTCCGATATCCTCTTCATGATGGGTATTTTATCTGGGTGGAGCTTGCCGTGTGAGCACAGGCAGGCTGTGTTATCAATAGGTTTTGGAGGAGTGGATTCATCCAGCCATTTCTGCAGCCATTCGAGAGAGATGAAGTCGTACGGAGAACCTGGGGGGGTGGAAAACAAAGAGAAACAAGCCCGTACGCGTCAGCTAAAATACCAGCAGATGGTATTTTATAATTACTCTGATATTCAACGGTACTTTTAAAAATTAACAAGCTATCGCTGTTGATTAAATCTCAGCGGTATGAGTTTTCAAACATCTGACAGAGCGTCTCCCATCCAATGCTCATCTCTACACCATGGATTTAGGAGACAGGAGCGATGTGGAGTTAAGGGATGAAAAAACACGCAGTCATTTCGAATTCAAGCAATCGATACAAATCAGAAAGTGCTCTAAGCAGGAGCGCTTCCAGACTGCTCAGCCTTTCCTGGAGAGTAGTCAAGGAAAGGGGGAGGTTTTCCCACCGAGGGACAGATATATTTAAATTATGATCGTACATTAAAGGCTCTTTCTCTAACAGAGCGAGGTCATCAGGGTAAATTGAAACATAAAAGGCAACAACAGCCAAGAGACAAGGTCAGGGTTCGGCCTGTCCCTTCAGCGCCCAGAATTTCAGTGTTATTCTGGGCTGCTCTGACAACTCTGGGTGAGAAACACTCACACGCTTTAAGCATAAACGGAAACTTGCTCAAATTTTTCAGCAGAAGCATGGTTTCTTTCGAAACAGAGCAGCAGGCTCGCCCTTGTTTGCTAAAGGAGAAACACCTCGCACAAAGCCAAGGTTCAGAGTGGAGGTCAGCAGTGAAATAGCTTTGGGTGAAACCCCTGTATCTCGATGCCAATTGAGGATTGAAGAGAAGATTGGGAAATTCTGAGGAAATGAAACCCTTTCTGCTGACACAAAGAGGGCAGCTCTGAAACCGAAGGGAAACGTAGCTGTTAGTTACACTTATCAAAGGCACAAAAATCCTTAATGCTTCATGCAAAGGAGCAACAGAGAAGCTACAGGAAAATACTTTGTTTTCTCTGCGAAGCTGGGCTTCAAACCCTCTTCTCCTCCGCAGCAGAAATCAGTGGCTTTTTCATCTTACGCAATGCCATCCGAGATACACAGCCGTGACCTCCAGAGAATTGCAACGCTGTCAGAAAGGGTTTGCTAGCTTGGGATGAAAGCTGCCTCCCCCGGAAAGTACGTTTTTTCTGGGGCAGGCTACACAAAGCTGGCAGAAAAACGTGTCTGCACAGCTGCAGAGAGAGTTCCTGAACTCCTGCGGGATTGGACCCGGAGCAGCTCTGGGATATTGCTGCCTCCAGCCATGCTAGCAAGCTGCTGCGCCCAGGAGCAGGCTGTGGGTGCCCTCGGAGCAGCGCTTTGGGTCCACTGGAGATGGGATCAGCATTGCCCCTTCCTGAAACGAAACTCCCCTTCAAACCCCCCAATTCTCAACCAGCGAGGACTAAGGAGGACCAAAGGAATCTATCCCAGTGGAACTTCCGGTTAAAGCAAAGCTGGGAAATGAGGAAAGTGAATCTTCGGTAGATGTTTGTCTGAAAACACACCAGAGGGAGAATTAAGTACTGGACTTATGGCCTTACAAAATCGGATACTGAAAATGTGATGTGGCAGATAGAGATTCTGTCAAGGGCTACTCAAAGAGGACTCCAACCTGGCAGTGCTGGGTTAATGGTTGGACTTCGACCATCTGAAAGCTCTTTTCCAACCAAAACGATTCTATGACTCTACTTGTACCTGGAAAAAAACATCTTTTTGAGACTGATTTCTGTATCGTGTTAGAAATGTCAAGAGCTAACTAAGGGGGAGAGAAAACACAGTGGAGCTGTGCTTGCTGCTCCTTTTTAACGGTGACTCAGGGCAGATTCATACCTCCACCACAACTTTGATTTAACGGTGACATTTTAACACGGCTCAGATTCGTGGGGATTCGGCAAGATGAGCTGCGACACCCTCCTGGGCGCGAGTTAAGCGCCTGTTGTCTGCAAACCAGAGCTGATAAATTGAAGAGGCAGACACTGATGGGAGCCCAGCAGCCTGCAGTTCGGCTACTCGAACCTCGCTGTTGGTTCCGAGCATCAGGCAATGAACATTAAAAGCTAAACATCCATTTATCTAACAGGCTATGCAATGAAACACATTTTCAAATCTTTAATTACAAGTTTCCTGGAGTTTTTAGGAGATACATATAGTGAGGAGAAATTCCCTGGGTTGGATAGACAGAGCAAGTGCCCTACGCTTGTTTTGAGGCAGATGGGAGACAAAAACAAGGCAGGGAATAAAAATCCTTGTGCTCAGACATGCTAAGGTGACAAGATACAAGGAAAGGATTAACCTGCTCACTCATCAGAGGGACTATGAAGCTTTGAAGCACTGAGGGGGGACGAATCCAAATCACTTTCTGCTGGAGGTCAGGCATTACCACACCGTTACCTGCCAATTAATTTGGATTCAGCTCCCAAACTTGCCCTGAGTTGGATAGACAGAGCAAGTGCCCTACGCTTGTTTTGAGGCAGATGGGAGAGA
>JAVSBS010017037.1:0-10408 GCA_033124195.1 Coracias cyanogaster
AGAGGTTGTGGAGTCTCCTTCTCTGGAGAGATTCCAAAGGTGCCTGGACATGATCCTGGGCCCCCTGCTCTGGGTGACCTGCTGGAGCAGGGGGATTGGACGAGATGATCTCCGGAGGTCCCTTCCAACCCCCACCACGCTGGGATTCTGGGATACTCAACCAGCCATAGGTGCCCGAGCATTTCCAAGCCTCCCATCCTTACCTATATCCAATTCCCCAAAACAAGGAGGATTTCATTAGCCCCACTGCAATGTTTTGCTCAGGACCTCACCTAGCTTGGCCACAGCGACCTGGCAAGAGGGCATTTCTATCTGGTCTCTATAGCTTAGGCTCCCAAACACTAATGTCCCCAACAGTATCACTCAGAAGCTCTTTTGACAGACTGCTTGCCACTGCCTGCCTATGAGGTAGTGTCTCAGAATCCTGGAGCCATTTTTAAAGACTACTGGAAAAATAAAATAGCTTCTTTCTTTTTAATATTGGCGAGACGTGTCAGACTAACCAGCCTGGAGGCTGAAGGCCCACGTATCCTTGTAGAGCTGGTACAGCCCGAGCGGCCTTCCCAACCCCACGCTGCCAACGTGCAGTTTCCAGGCCCTTGGCTTTTTAACTAAGCTTATCAATAAGAAGAGCAGTTAGGACCCGCTGCGATGGTGGGCTGGGCGGTGCGCTTCCCTCTTTAGTTAGAAACGGATCAAGACCACCAATTAATTACTCATAGGCCGCCGGAGAGCCATCAGCCTGTAATGATTTTTTGTGTCCCTGTCCGTTTGGGTTGGATTAAACACAAAGGGCTGAGCTTCAAATTGAGTCGGAGCCTCAGCCCAAAGTAAACCAGCGGCATTGAAAGCAGCACTTACATTAGCTATGGAGATCAACAAGCAGAACTTTGTGTGCTGGAAGCTGTGTACATATGAGCTTGGGAATACACCACCTTCCCTGCGGGACAGGTGCTCCTGCCAGCCCCCCCAGACTGCCTGCAGGGTCTATACTCAGTCTGCTCTCGGCATGACGTTGGCTCGTGGAAAGCCAACCCCCCTCCCACATGAAGACACCCCTGGACCGGTGCCCTTCCCACTCGCAATGGCACAAATGGCCCCAAGGCATCTACAGCACTAAATGGAAAAGAAGGATTAGGCAAGAATTCCAAGAGAGGTGCTTTGAGCCAGGTTTAGTGCAACTTAGTAGCTGGAAAGAGGAGGTGAGCCAGCGTTGTGTGACCAGCCAGCTCCACAAGGCCACCAACAAGCGGGTTAACAGATGGAAGGGACCTTCAATGGCATTGCCCACCTTTTTTTGTCCTTTTGTTGGATTCTAGCAGACTCCGTTTTCTTCCCAGGTTTCTCTGCCGCGCTATTAGAGGATGACTCTGGTCCTGCTGCAGGAACGGAGGGCTTCACTACTTCTTTCTCCTCCTTTGGCTGCTCAGGCACGGAGTTGACTTTGAGTTTATCTGTGAATAGACCATTAAAGAAGGTCAAACACCAGGCGTTCGGTATGAACTGAACACCGTACACCAAGGAATCAGAAAACACGACAGATGATGTTTAAAAGCATTAAAGGATCTGGATTGACCAAGCTCCATTATACATGAAAACAGGGCAGGATTCATTTCTAGCTGATTTACCCATTTGGTTCTGCTCCTGATGGCACAGCCAAGGACACCGTGAGCTGAGTGTGCTGCAGCTGTTGAACTCTGCAGGAGGTGGTAGAAGCTCTTAGAGTCACCAGGACCTAAGGCACTGCAGGAGGGTTAGGACTGTTGTATAACACCACATCCATCTTTATAGCCAGTGGATCCCTTCTAATTGAGTTTTAATCAAGCACTGAAGTGTCCAGCAACAGGAGAACCAGCACTGAGGAAGAGCAAGGGAAGGTGTGTGCAGTGTCCACCGGGCATCATGTCAGAGCTCATGATTGAGAAGTGGGCCTGTGTGAATGTCCTGAGGTTCAACAAGGCGAGTGCAAGGTCCTGAACCTGGGTCAGGGCAACCCCCACGATCAGCCCAGGCTGGGGCTGAAGGGCTGGAGAGCAGCCCTACGGAGAAGGACTTGGGGGTGAGAAGCTGGAGCTGAGCCGGCCCCGTGCGCTCGCAGCCCAGCAGCCAACGTCCTCCTGGGCTCATCCCCAGCAGCGTGGGCAGCAGGGCAGGGAGGGGACTGGCCCCGAGGAGAGCTGGAGTCACCCAAGACCTCTGTTGTCCTTTTCTTTCAGAAAGTTGTGCAGGAAGAGCTGGATGCCCTGCTGGAACAGCAAAGCACTATAGAGAACAAGATGGTTGCACTTCATCGCATGGGGTTAGTGATCTCCATCCTCTTCTTTCTGCTTCTGTGCACTGTTCAGTACCTCCCTGCTTACTGCGTGATGTGAAAACTCGTGTCAGTGTTGTGAGGGAAGCACCTTCATTCTCAGAAAATGTTAGGCTTTAAATCAGTTGTTGGTAGGGAGCAGTAGTTGGATCCTCATCCACAGGCACCCGGTTCTTCTCAGCAGCACTTACAGAGGGAACTACTGCGCTCTCACACAGAGTCATTTCGGTGTTGGCTGAGCAGTTCTTTGAAGGTCTCACCCAAAGATTGTCAGGTTTCAGCATCAATACTTGGATCAAATGTCATTTGTCAGCCCATTTACAGACACAGACAAATACTACTGCCTTTCTGTGGTGAGTTTGTGCAGGCAGTCTGGAAAATCATCCTAAGCAGCCTCGTGAAGCTTGGAGCACAAGCCTGTGGACATCATTGTCCACTGCAGAAGTGGAGAGTGTCACAAAGCTTCAGTGGCTTGTTCATGCCCCGTCTGGTGGCAAGAGAGTAGTTTGTGCAGCCTGTTCCAACGCAGCCTGTTTGACTGTGATGCTTTGCTCCTGTATGAAATGAGAGACACTGTTGCTGACAGGAGCAATTTGGTTTGAAGGAAGAACCATCCTGTTGTTGCAGACCGTCCAACTACTTCATATGTGTCTCTCATGTTCAATTTGCTTGTGTTCCCAGCCCCAATTTGCAGCTCATCGAGGGGGATGCCCAGCAGTTGGCGGGGATGATCACCTTCACGTGTAACCTGGCCGAGAATGTCAGCAGCAAAGTCCGCCAGCTTGACCTCGCCAAGGTAACCGGATCAAACTGGGGTTTAGGACTTCCATCTGGTTGCAGATGTCCCTGCTCAGTGCAGAGTGTTTGGACTAGATGACCTTTAAAGGTCCCTTCCAATCCAAACCATTCCGTGATCATGCATATGCTATTCTAGATAAGGCTGGTTCTCCAGCGTCCCCTTCTGTCCATGCATCTCCTGGTAGAACGTGGTGAATAAGCTCAGGTTAATCTTTGTTAGCACTCTTTTGTCAGCCGTCGCAGCGCTGAGGATGGTAGAGATGGCCGTTGTTATCCAAGACTAGTCAGGAATCTGGGCTATTATATTCTTTATACAGAGATAGGCAAAGAGGCGGCAAATCCCAGTGCTCAGCACAACTTCTCAGATCCAAACAGATGATGGGTGGTTGTATCTCTGGTCTCCAACTGCTTATTAAAGTTGATTATGGCCTCCAAGGTCAATCTGAGTTTTGACAAATGCTGTTCCTCTTGCAGAACCATTGGTCTTACAATTTAAGTAGTTCGGAGTTTCTGCTTACATAGTTGTTGGTTCTGTAGAGAGGCATCGCCTTAGTCTGTTGGTTCCTTTTCCCCACCATGCTGTCTTCTCCTCATAATTCTCTTTCCTTGGTCGAGCCCGCAGCAGGAAGCCTTACCCGCTGCCTTTCTTTGCAGAATCGACTCTATCAGGCCATTCAGAGAGCTGACGACATCCTTGACCTGAAGTTCTGCATGGATGGAGTTCAAACAGCCCTGCGAAATGAAGATTATGAACAAGCAGCAGCTCATATCCATCGCTACCTATCTCTGGACAAATCAGTGATTGAGCTCAGTCGTCAGGGCAAGGAAGGTGAGTAGCATTCGTAAGGAAAAGCTGATAAGTCACCTTGCTAGTAGATAACTAGAAGCGGCATGATTTTCCACAGGCCTAGACAAAGCAGAAGATCTAATGCTGGCCAAAGATCTTAGTGTGTTACAGAAGAACATAGAGATGAATATTTTTGAAGTGTTACTATGTTTGAATTACCATTAACTGAAAGGAGAGGTCCTGGCACACAGCTTCAGTAGTATTTCAGATGCTAGCTGGGTGAAGGGCAAGATGTTCAGGACAAAAGAAGTGAGGGAGAAGGTTCTGGCATGGAGAACTGTGGTGGTGTTACAGTGTGCTACCAAGCAGAGCAAGAGGAAGTGAAGGAGTAAATTGCCTGATCCCTAAAAGAAATGTCCTGGTTGATGTGTTTGCACCCTCCATGCAAGACCATGGACATTAGCTGTGTGTACATCTCACACGTGCCTGTCTTTGCCTTAGGGGAATTCCAGTGTGTCTTCTGCCTTCTCACCTTAGGGCTGTGAAGTCTCTCACCTGGGAAAAAAAGTAGCCCTTGATACAGTACTAACATTCCACCGTCACTTTTCTATTTCTTTTCTGTCCTTATGACCAGGAGGCATAATTGATGCCAACCTGAAGCTGCTGCAGGAAGCAGAGCAGCGCCTGAAGACAATTGTCACGGAGAAATTCGACACAGCTATGAAGCAGGGAGACCTGCCGCACGTGGAACGGTTCTTCAAGATCTTTCCTCTGCTGGGCTTACATGAAGAGGGGCTGAGCAAGTTCTCGGAGTACCTCTGCAAGCAGGTAGCAGGTTCTGTGAGACAGTGTGTGACCTGTCAGGTCTCCTAGGAGAAAGCAAAACGCAGTCTCTGTCAAGAGATGTTGTGGAAGGAGATCTTGGCTCTGGCTTGTTAACCTTAGAAACCAGCGCTGGCTTTAGATCATCTCTCTCTCCCTGCCTTTTCTGTCCTGGGATGGGCTTTCTGGAGGCCGAATGCGGATCCCGCTGGCTGGCTGGCTTCTCCTTCTGTGTCTTGCTCTTTGTGCTTGCTTAAAGCTCATATGAGGGAGCCTAGAAAGAGAAGAACAAGCTTCTGCCTTTCCTTGGTCTTTGAGTTTTCCACAAGAGAGGAAAGGATCCCTGTTCAAAGGAAGAACAGCAGTACTCTTGCAATGAGAAGGCCAGCAAAAGCTCTATGGGGCAAGGGACAGAGGACCACCTTATGGGATGAAGAATATCTTCGAGTGTCACCAGCTGACCGGTTCTGTTGTCATGCAGGTGGCCAACAAAGCAGAAGAAAACCTGCAGCTGGTGATGGGGACAGACATGAGTGACCGTCGAGCCGCTGTCATCTTTGCAGACACCCTGACACTCCTCTTTGAAGGTAATCTTCCTTTCCTCTTTGCTGCTGGCTTGAAAATAGCCCGTGATCAGATTGTCCATCAATCCAAATGCTTTGAATTTTAGCTCCAGGAGATCACAAAACGTCTCCTTCCCCTTTGAGCTCTAACAGGGACACAATCTTTTCCCAGCCAGGAGAGGGCATTGCAATCAGCCAGCTGTCCTCTGTACAGCGCGCGCAGGCACAACGTGGATTTGCAAAGGATTTGTTGGCTTCCTCCAGGAATCAGACCCTTTCCGTTCTCTGCATCCTCCAAACAAGCAGGCGTTCCCTGAAGGTTTCTTCAGACATACCGCTCTCCAGACAAACAACTCAGATCCCCTAAGACTGAGCAGCTGTTGATGCCTCCAGGCCTGGCTCTTCAAAGGAGGACCACGGGAGCTTGAAAGCAGAGAGGAAAGGGAGAGAAGGGAGCAGGAATGCTCTGTGGGAATGTGGCCAACGGCAGTAATTGAGATCACAGGGTGATTAACCATCTTCTCTAATAAGTCTGCTATAATTCCAGGCTGTACCACTGCCAAGTCACTCTCCCAGTCTGGCATCCTTGCTGCTATTGAAGGGCCTTGGAGCCACTGACGCTTTCTTGGCAGTAGCATCAAAAGAGGAGGAGAGTTGCTAACTCTTGGGAGTAGAGAGTTTGTGAGAAGCCAGCAATACGGTCGAGATACCTCCTTGGAGAGGAGTTTTTTTCACCAAGGAGATCTTGCTCTCTTGGGCAGCTGTGTGACAGATGAGAGCAGAGCTTTCCTTTGGCTGACTTTCCTACCACTGCTCTTCTCTTGTAACCTGGCAGGTGCTGAGAGCTGGCCCTGGGTTTGGATGGCAGTTATGCCCCTTGCCACGTTTAGCTTGTGCAGCTTTCTCCTGTGGAAGCTTCATACCTCCTATCTTGCTGGGTAGGAGGGCAGCTGACACACATCACGTGGCCAGAGCTCTCTTTAGAAAGAGAGAGATGGCTTCTACTCCAGGAGATTTGCACTGTAGCCTTGCAATAAACAGCAGAGAGGAAGGAAGGTGTCATAAGCAGAGAGAAGATGCCATGGAACAAGGGGTGGTAGTGACAGGTCTTCCATGAGGCACCAGAGAGTGGCTGGACAGTCTAAACTCTTTATCTGGGGAGTAAATGATTCCTTGTTAGGTCCTGTCTACAGACCTGTGTAGCTCTGCTCTGAGTCCAGACTAGCTGGGAACTCCTGCTTGAGCCTCTCTCTTGTGCTTCCCTTCTCCCTGCAGGGATTGCTCGCGTTGTGGAGACCCACCAGCCCATTGTGGAGACCTACTATGGACCAGGGAGGCTGTACACCCTCATCAAGCACCTGCAAGTGGAATGTGACCGGCAGGTGGAGAAGGTGGTGGACAAGTTCATCAAAGAGAGGGACTATCACAGGCAGGTGAGAGGGCTGTGACGCTTCCTGATGTAGCCCACTGCCACCACCATCCAGATCTGTGGGGCTCTGACTGCCGCAGAGGTGGCAAAATTTGACCTTGTGTGTTGAGGGAAACTTTGCTTTACTCCATATGTGCGCCGATGGCTGAAGGGGTCCAGTCTGTAGCAGTTCCTTCTGTTGCAGAGGAGGATTCATTTGAAGCAGGGTAGATGGACCCTGGGCACAGGATTCTTTGCTCTGCGGGGTGTTTTCAGCGCACCTTCCTCACTGTCTCGTTCCTGCGTCTGTCTGTTAGATGCAGGGCTGCTGTAGCTGCCTCGTGGTCTTGATGACTGTTGATTTCCCACCCCACTGCCCTTCCTGGCAGGCTGGGCTCTGTTCTTGCAGGAGGAGGAGATGAACTGATGCAGTTCCCTTCTCTGGCAGTGCTTCCTGCAAAGCGTTCCTATCGCCCGCCCTGAGTAAGCACATCCTTAGGCTGCAGCTCGAGAAGCATCAGCAAAGACTTTGATGATTCTCCTTTTTTTTTTTTTCTGATTGCAGTTCCAGCAAGTCCAGAATAGCATGATGAGAAGTTCTTCTGCAGAGAAGATTGAACCAAGGTACCAACAAACCCTCTTTTTGCTCTCCAACCTTTCACTCTTGAGCTGTTATTAACACAACTTAGCATTTAGATAACTCTGCCAGCCTTCCAGAGGCTTTGTGGCTACTGAAGCATAAAATCCAATTGTTGGGTGCCCTTCACTGCCCTTTTATAAAGGCAACTTCTGCACTGCTGCTTTATTGTGCTTACTCATTACTTTTACACCTTGGCCCTAAACATGGCCAGAGGGCTGGTGGTATCACTGAGACTTCCACTGTCTGTGCCTGCTGTGGTCAGAGTACGGTCCTGGGAGCCCACAAACAACATCAGCTTCCTCCTAATGAGCAACATGCTTGCAATTTCCCTCCTTTTCTTCTCAAGTGTTGGTGTAGCCCTTGAGTAAGGCCATTTGAAAGCACACCAGCCCTTCTGGCATTGCGCAACTTCTAACCATGCCTTGAAAGGAACCTTCCTCAAGCGAGGAAGCTTCCTCACAAGTCTGTGAGCCTGCGTGGCTAATTATTTCAGGGGTAAATCGGAGAGCCACTTACTCTGCTCCGAGTAAACGTGCGTGCATCCCAGGTTTTATTTCATCTGTGAAATAATGCTGAAGGTTCCTCGGCCCACTCGTGTGCAGTGAGGCTTTGGGCAGGATTTATAAAGTTCTTTTGTGCACGCTGGGGAAAAAGCTGCTGATGTGACAGTCTTTGAGTCATCTCTGATCTGAACACTGTGTTCTGCGTTGTCATGCTTTTCTTTTTTGGTCTCGTGTTTCCTGCGCTGTTGAGCTTCAACAGATCCTTCATCGTTTGCAGAGGAACGCGTGAATCTGTGCACAAAGCGCAGCTATGGAGATGGCAGGGAGCAGGCATTTCTAACGCTGGCCATGTAGGGCTCGCAGAATCACCGTGGAACCAAGGCAGGAGAGGCCCACCCAAGGACTCTAGTCCAAGCTCTCACTCAAAACAGGGCTAATTTTGAAGTTACATCAGGTTGCTTGGAGTCTTGCAGTCCTTATTGCTGTGATTTTAATGAGGTTGTTCCCATGAGGAAAACAGAAGCTTCTCTGTGATGACTTTTTTCGGAGGTTTTGATGGTATGTGCAGTCTTTGGACGCAGCAGTGATTCTGCTGAGCTTTGCCACTCGACGGCGCAGATGGGAAGGGGCAGCGCTGGTCTGGTAGTAGAAGATAGAAGACACTATTTAAGTTAAATCAGCACTTCTCCTTTTGTGGTCTTGCTGCCTGGATTCTTGCCATGTTTCTTCCAGGGAACTTGACCCGATTTTAACGGAAGTCACTCTGATGAACGCTCGCAGTGAGCTCTACTTGAGGTTCATCAAGAGACGAATAATATCTGATTTTGAGGTGGGAGACTCCATGGCCTCAGAGGAGGTAAAGCAAGGTAACACCTTCAATAGCGATACTTGCAGGCTCTCTGCTCCTTGCAGCCAGAAGTGGAGATACATCCGAGATAGTGGCAGAGTGGAGTGATACAGGGTCTGCAAACATGCTTTAGGAGTGCTCTGTGGATGAGGATTGTGTAGCCTGACCTCTCCAAACCTGTTTTCAGCACTGGTTGTTCCCTCTAACAAGGAAACCAACGGCAGGAATGACTGTAGAGCATAATTAACAAGGTCCCCAAAGAAAGGGAGGGCTTTTTGGTCACTTCAGGCACAGATCCTAAAGGTAGAGGCCACAGGGAAAACAGGCTCTGGGGTTTGGTAGTCCAGGAAGCTCTGGAAGTCACTTTGTCACCTGCAAAAGTCAGCTCAGCAATTTCAGCTCCACAGTTGAGGCCTGTGATTTATTCCAGGTTGGGCTTTGCAGGTGGATGCCCATGAGACAGGCAGCAAGGGGATGAGTGGAATTGCTTTCTGGTAGTTGGTCCTTGCTCATGGATCTCTTCTGTGTTCTGCAGAGCATCAAAAATACCTGGACAAGCTCCTCAACAACTGTCTGCTGAGCCGCACCATGCAAGAACTCATTGGCTACTACATCACCATGGAGGAATACTTCATGAGGGAGACTGTCAACAAGGTAGGGCTCAAACTGCTGCTTGCAATAGACTGAGGTCTCTCCCGGCAGCTGAGACCTCTGCGTTTGCTCCACAGTCCTCTACTGGGCATCCCTAGGGAGGAAGATGAGTACATGGCAGGTTTGTTTCCCTTGGCCTTGAAAAGCAAGTAGTTGTTTCTGAACTTTGACTCCAAACACAGAATTGTTTTCATTGGAAGAGAACTTTAAGATCATTGAGTCCAACCATTAAGGCAGCACTGCCAGGTCACCGCTAAACCCTGTCCCTCAGCACCACATCTCCACAGCTTGGAAACCCCTCCAGGGATGGGGACTCCACCACTCCAGTTCAGCTCAGGGTGCAAGGGGCAAGCTGGCAGTTTGGTCTCGCAGCACTGCTCTGAGAGGGCACCTTCCCTCAGGGCCCTGAGACAGCTTTCTTTGCAGGCTGTTGCCATGGACAGCTACGAGAAGGGCCAGCTCACCTCCAGCATGGTGGATGACGTGTTTTATATCGTGAAGAAGTGCATTGGGCGTGCTCTGTCCAGCTCCAGCATAGACTGTCTCTGTGCCATGATCAACCACTCCACCACCGAGCTGGAGTCTGACTTCAGGTAATGAAAATACACCTGGTTTGCTGTAACTTGCCTCCACCTCATGTTCTGCAAACAGTGGTTGCTGTCAGATGGTCTTCCTTGTGTTCTTTGCCTTTGACTCTCTGGTTTGTCATCTCCGTGGAAGGTGCTCACAGGAAGCAGCGTCAGCTGTGGTGTGGGAAGCTGGAGCTGGGTGTACTTCTCTCACAGTAGTGGTGGCCACATGTGGTACAAACAAAAAGGAATATCATGGCCCAAAATCCCTGTGAAGCTGAGTCACAGAATCATAGAATCACAGAATCATTTTGGTTGAAAGAAACCTTTCAGATCAACTGTTAACCCAGCACTGCCAGGTCATTGCTAAACCATGTCCCTCAGCACCACATCTCCATGGCTTGGAAACTCTCCAGGGATGTGGACTCCATGACTTTCAGGGAGTTGTTGAGAGCAAGAAGTTCTCCCCTGAGCCTCCTTTTCTCCAGGCTCAACACCCCCAGGTCCCT
>JAVSBS010017038.1:0-78491 GCA_033124195.1 Coracias cyanogaster
CACAACACGGGGGTGTTCTCAACACCCTTCGAGCTCCCAGCACAAACCCTGCACCAGGAGGGCTGCTGGGGGGAAAACCAGCTCAGCCAGACCCACTACTACATGAACTTGGACTCTTGTCAGTTGATACAACCTGGTTTAATAGGCACTACACTGTTTTACAGTTGTCCGATACTATGTGTTTAGATGTAGTGCAGTCCCACTCTTCCCACTGCACACTTCGGAGATTGTACCTGGTTGTTGCTGTAGCGTATGCATTTTACATCGGCTTTTTTAATGTCTCTATTATTTTCGGGCTTGGTCCTATTGCTGTATCCTTACCGCAGGTGCATTGTCTTCAGGAAATAGGAGCTCACATTTAGAACAAAACAAAACAAAAAAGATCTTTAATGAACAGTTATCTGCTTTATCGGCTTTGCTCCATTTTGCAGGTTATTTATAAAGTAATCGTGTGAATTTCCTCCTGGTGGAGAGTCTTAATACAAACTCTTTCACTTGTGGAATTGCTTTCACTGACATTGATGCTGACAATCTTCATCAACATTCATCCACTGTGTCATATAAAACAAGGTGATAAATGTACCCTTGCACCCCAGGGTGTTACATGTACAACCATTTTTCTCCACTTTGCTTTCTTTTACCAGTCACTATATCTCTGGACTGCAAAACCTAATTGTAGTATCTTCTGCTCTCCTAAACGAACTCATTTTTCTCCAACCTAACCCATCAAAGATGCTGTCAATCAATGAGAAACCTGTCACGCAGAGATCAGGGTGGCAAAGGGCTGCAGTGTTTAGGCTATTCACAGGAAATGCTTTTAAACATTTTGTGTTAAAACCTGGCGTTTTTTTTTCTATTTGCAGTCATATCGAATGAATCCTAACTTTTTTTTCTGCTCTGTCTTCAACAACAACTTGTAAACAAAACAGGTAAATGCTAAGAATAGGTCTGTATAATATAAGAGAAAATCCAAGGCTAAGTAGGTATTTCCTCCTAATAATTTTGAATATCGTACCTAGATACAGCCAATTTCCCTGTCGTATCACAAGTGACTATAATGGGATCTAATAACTATAGGAGATTATATTAGTCTGCATTCTCCCTGTTTCGAAGGGGGACAGAAGCCTAAAAGCAAGTTGATGGGTCAGAATAAGGTGACTTTGACTCTAACTCATTGGCTACAAGTATTCATTATAAACAAAATCTGTCAAATCTTTTCACTAATAAGAGTGTAAATCTTATTGCAGCCTCAAGACAGTAATAACATTCTCTGACATATTATGTGAATTTTATGTGCCTACTCTATAAAAAGTGCACAGTTTCCATAGCAATTTTGATACTTCTATGATACATGATGTGACAGGTTGTACCATTTTTCCTTCTTCCATGATAAATTGTCCCCACCACTCACACTCGCACGCTAGGTTGCTGCTAGAAATCAGAATTTCATATTGATGTCACTAAAAGCTAATATCAACAATTAGGCTTAGATGTTTGCTCTGGCAAGAATAACTTCTTTATTATTACTGCTCCGCTTCATTACTTAGGTTAGCAATTTTGGAACCATAAATCAAGAATGAAAGGATGTAAGTCTAAGAACAAGTTTGGAAAACGTTAAGAATAATCCCAAACTGACAGAAGGAAGAGGTGTCCCGTATTATTGTTGAAAATTTGAGTCATTTAATAGTATCTCTGCATGTTTCTTTGTCTCTGATCAGCATTTACACGTACCAAAACAAGTATGACAGACAGGCATCAAATGGCTCCTTGCCCTTGGTGCCTAACGGCGTCTTGCTCCAGGCGGAGAAGCACAGGTCTGAGGTTTGCTCCAAACTGCTGTGAAAATCCCCTCCCCTTATATTTGGGTGTAAAAACAACCAGCTGATACCTCAGCTGGGAAGTTGAAGCTGGTGAACGCAGTGCTATCTCTTTGTCCTTTGGATGCGTTCGGCTACAGACAGAGCTGCCAAAGCCATTTGTTAGCTCCAGCTGCTGGTTCGGCCTATGCAGGTGGTGGTAGGATGCTCTAGGTAAGACTGGAACATGCTTTTTTTGGCCAAAACCACACACGTGTGTAAAAAGCTCCTGAGCCTGCCGTGCCCCGGTGCTTTTCACCCAACCAACCCTCCCCGCTGTGGAGTCCTTGAAATTTCAAGTTAGTTTTGTTTGGTGGGTTTTTTAAACATAGCTTATTTTAAATGTTGTTGGTTTTGCCCTGAAGCTCATGAAAACTGATTTAGTGGCTGTTTTGGTGAAAGCACAAAACCAATACGGGCTCATTGAGATGTTGAAAGGGTGAATCCAGCTCCCCATGCCCCGGGTTACTCACTGCAAAATTTGATATTTACAATTACTTTCCTTGGAATCTACTTTAAGTGTTATCAAAGTATCACATGGTTTTTGGTGATTCTATTAATGAATCAAAACATATTTATCAGTAGAGAAGTAATGTAAGCATTTTGCTAATACTTTGTTAACTTTAATAAGGGAAAATACAGACATGTGAAGAAATACTGGGATATGTTGTTAATATAAAGGCATTTTAGCAGAACAAACTTAAAAATATTTCAGCCTTGTTTTTCTATGCATATAAAAATACCAAATCTTGAATTAGAGTCTGGTGGACGTTCTGAGTCACATTATATCTTGCTTGAAGTGTGTAACAGTGGACTCTTGAACTAAGCATGAGAACTTACTGGACTGTCATTATAGCAGCTTTTTCTTGGGTAAAAGACAAAAAGACCTGTCTTTGAAAGCTTCTCGTGGCCTGGGTAGCTCGTTGGGTGAGGACATGGTAACTGTAACAGGGGATGTAGTCAGCTTGTAGGCTTGTAAAACAACAGCCACAGACAAGAGGACGCTAATTTCTACCTGAAAGTATGTCTCGCATTAAAGTTTAGTACCAAATCATACAGAAATATCAGCAGGGTGCCCAACCAAGGCTAGGTCCCATTGGATCCCGCTAGCTCCTGCAGGAGTTGAAGTTGTTAAGGTTAATATTTCTGGGAAAAACGTTTTGTGATCTACGTAGACTGTAGATTGCCAGCCATGCCCGCTGCTGTTTCACTTGTAATTGGTTTACTGTGTACTTTCAAAGTTATATGCCAGTGGATGGAGATGAAGCAGGAATGGAAAGACCTTCACTGCTAATGAATGTGT
This sequence comes from Coracias cyanogaster, assembly GCA_033124195.1. Lineage (NCBI taxonomy): Eukaryota > Metazoa > Chordata > Aves > Coraciiformes > Coraciidae > Coracias > Coracias cyanogaster. Next base: position 3,160 of record JAVSBS010017038.1, read on the forward strand.
TCTTAACCCTTGAGAGTTTATCACAATTCTGTAGTTCTTCTATCTATTTTATTTGTTAAACTACTGACTTAGTGTACTGATACATCAGGATTTTGAGACACTTCAAGGCTTAATTTTTTTTTTCTGTGGGAAATGAACATTATTTTGTTTTGGTTTTGTTTTTTGCGGTGACATTAGCTACAGCGTTTTTTCGAACAGTAACATTTCCAGCAGTATGGAATGTCAATTAGCAAGGAGTTCAGCAGATGGCTAACCCAAAGGACATCTGAATCCCCAAATTAATAAGTAGGGCTGCAGCAGGATACCAAAGTTGAATAGGAATCATGTACCTACTGTGTGCAGGGATGAATTTCTCTTTCTGCAAAGCAGATTTTGAATACATGTTTAGTGCTATCTATGTTAATACTCAGTGTTTTTCTGGACAGATCAATGTTTGTTTGTAATATAGCATATTAAGGGTAAAATATGAGTTTGCATAAAAATGTCATTGTTTGATGTTATTAAATTACACAATATAGAAGGTACATCAATTTACAGGTGTAATATACTGTTATGTCAAAGAGATGTATTGGTTCCTGTTAAGTATATTTTCAGTGAAAATTACTCGTTCTACATAAATATATGGATTAATTTGTAGAGCACTTGGAAACTTTAGATTTATGTTGATTTTTATGTACCGAAAAGTGGTGTTCCATAGCATAGGGCGGTAGTATTGGTTTACATTGGGCTTTGTATTAAAAGAAGTTGATCACCTCTCATTTATTGATTTAGCAGTTAATTGTATTGCTTTAACGAAAAGTCTCAAAGTAGAATGTAATCTTATTCTGTTAGGCTACCACAGATTCCAATTTGTGAAAAGTGAAACAGGAGGAACTTGTCAGTGTTATTATTGGTTTTATTATAGTTGCAAATATAGTGTTGTCATATTATTTTTCAGTAGAATAAATGCTCCTAGCAAAATAAATTTAACATGACCTTGCTATTGCACAACCCTAACGAGCTAAACATATTTGGGGGTTTCAATGACTGATGTTTCAGTTTGCTGGTGACCTACAGAAAGCTGCTGAAAACGTGGCAAATCTCCATTAAACAAAAAGAAGGGAAAATTGAGCTTTGGAAATATCGTCCATGCATTACTTTTGACAATACCGCTTATTTCTAGTTCAGTTATATGTATGTTTATGGAGGTGGTGGGGCTGTGTTCTAGGTGACATGATAATATATATTGACTGTTTCTTTTTGCTGATGGTGTGGGCTCCAGCTCTTGCTATTCCTGAACCCTTTTCCAGAAGAGCTGGGCAATCATAAAGGCGGAGGACAGGGGAGGAACAGTGACAAAGGGATGCAGCTCCTATCCCTGATGCTGACTCTCGTTTATAAACTTGGGACAGGAGAGAGAGCTCTCTGTCTGGTCTGAGATGGCAGTGCCCCTTGAGAGAGGGTCTTGGGGAGTGTTGAGAGAGCAGCCTGAGCGCACACAAACTGAGGGGAGGAGGGCAGCAATGGGACACAGGCCTTCTGGCTTATCCTCTGGCGTGACTTTCAATTTTTGTGGATTTACAACCAACTATTTCAATTGATTCATTTGCCTTAGTTTTGGACTTGCATCATAGCAACATAAATCCTGGAAAAATAAATAGCCTGCTTCTGTTTTCTGTTCCCTTATTTTAATGGATTTTGATTTTGTTGGGAGTAGGAAATGCTGGGACACTGACCAATATTATTCTCACTAAAATTTAGTCTGCCATCTCTTGGTAGCAAAAGCCCTTCACCTTACCTTGTTTGCATTGTAGTCTCTCCCAGCTTATATGTTAAAGTGGTGGCAAGTTTGTTCCTCTGCACCCTTTGTAAATGCACATTAAAAGGACAATAAACTGTATGACAATAGTTTGCATTATCTGAGGAAGAAAAATGCCTAGACAGACAATGGGGGTAATTTAGCAGAGCTGCCTTAAAGCCTCAGTGAATTCCTGAACTTTCCTTGGTTAAACACAAGGGCAAAACCTGAATGGTTGGTGTTGATTTTTACCATTTTTCTTTTTCTGTAAGAAGAGATTTTGCTGAGGTGCAATGATCTAAGCCTTTCTGACTTTCTGCTCTGTCTGCTGTGCTTGCATATATCCCACCACTTTAATAATTTTGCCAGTTCAGAGAGCAATGTAGACCAGATGATTATTTAGCAGATTTACTAGAAAGCTTGTTTAATAGAAGCTTAATGACACATTTCGTCATAGTTTTTGGGGGTTTTTTTTCCTGTATTTAAAATTCCAAGTTGGCAAGATCTTTCAAATTCAGGCAGGCATTTGGGTTAAATGGGAAGTTGCTGGAAAGTTTTGAAGATAAAGTAGGTTTAACATAAGAAGACTAATTTGATAGAAGTCAATCTGTTTTCTGCATTCATTAGATTCAGATTTGCTTTAATAATGCAATTTCTATCTTCAAAAGGTTAGAAACCCAATAATTCATATTTTTTATAGTACATTTATGGATTTGATGCATCCACCTAATTATCTTGGTAGTTTTCAGTTCTGTGTTACGATGAATTTTATCTGCAGCTATTGAGAAATGACAAATCAGAAGTGGCAAGTATTGATCAAATATTTTCAGCAATCAAATTTTTTCAAGCAAAACTAAAACGTGAAAACTGAAGTGTTGTTCTGGATTATATCTCCTTTCAATAAGGTTTTCTATGGAGAAAACTCTCAAGATTGCATTTGGTCTCTTTTTGTTATGATTAATTTCATTTTTACTTTTTTTTGTAAAGTGAAATCAATACAAATACCTTACAAATCATTATAATATCATTGAGTGTGCTACACATAAACCAAATTATATACATGTAGATCAGGGAACTGCACAGTACAATCAAACCCAAACAAATAATTGTAAAGCAACAGCCTGGTAGAGATCTCACGTAAACCACCATGTTTCATTGACAAAGCAATATATTTGATAGACAAAATAATATGTAACTCTAATGAGGTGTTTAAATTTCAGTCCATGTTTCACCTTGTAGTATTTCTATTTTATGAATGAACAGAACCATTAAATTAAAAATGAAATGAGGTGGTAAATCATTGATTTGGTTGTATGTGAAGTTGTCGTACGCTCTGGATTTTCCTGAAAGGAAAAAGGCTTGCAAAACTGTTCTACAAGTGTCGCCTTCAGCTCAGCTATTTTCCTTTTATTTAACTAAAGCCTCATTCCTTCTTTCAATTCTGGTCTCTTAGAAATCAACAACAAAAAGTTAGGCGCTCTAAGCATGGTTTAGTTTAATGGTCAGGCAGCTCAAACCGCTGGAGCGCTGGTTATCTCATTATTTTGTTGAGAAGTGGCACTCACCGGCATCTCTTCTCTTTCGCCATATAACGGTTCCAGCTTTTCCAAGGATTCTGCCTACTGTAGAACAATCAGAATTTGAATTTTACACTATTATGCGGACCTTTACATGTCATTAGACAATCAGTGTGTTGCTGCAGCTGCAGAAATCCTGGTTGGCACTCATAGTTCACTTGTGCAGCACTATTAGTTTGGCCCCGGGCTTCAGGAGTGCAGTGGCTGGTCATCTTCCTGCCAGCACTTGTTCTCATACTGTCTCTTTCCAACAGCCCTGTCTTAGGGCCTCCCTGTAAACTAGTCTCTATAATAGTGAATTCTTCATGGGTTTAAGGGCATAGAGGCATTGGTCTGATTTCAAGAAGTATCTGAGGCCTTGATAATGTTGTGGCTATTCAGAGGGAGCACTAAAATGGAAACTTCACACAATTTTGATCGTAGTCAATATATTGAAACCTTTAGGCTGCACAGCGTTCAGAATTCCTGGTTAGAAAGTAGCAAGAAAAAAGTCTTAATTAGGCCTAGGGTTAGTAACTGGCTATCTACCCATTTCTTGGAGTACTTACCATTGTGCTAACACTTAACCTCAGTTCCAGCTCTTGGAAGATAATGTACCAGATCCTGATAGAGTAGGTGACCCTCGCAGGAAAAGCCGTATGCCAGTTCCTTGGGCAACTGCTGTTTTCTCCAGGCAAGTTGCCGTAACTCTTCAATAGTTCTCCTCCAACCTTCAAATCTGTGTCTTGATGGAATCTGCCTTCAAAACATCTATTAAATCAAACATCCCGTCAAATGACCAAGAAGTTACATCAAGAAACACCTACTTCCTCTGTGAAAAGTGATCATTCTCTTCACCTTGGTAGTGGCCTTACATGAAAATTGTTGTGAGAAACCTGTGAGTCCTAATAAGACTGATTGCACCTGGCTGCGTTCTTGGTCTTCCACTGCAGCTCAGAGCTGCTCAGTGGCCACCACCAGATCACACACAAATCATTCTGTCCAGGTAATTATTCTTTTTATTCTTTTAGAATAAAGGCACAACAGTTCTCTACAGAGACTTCTTTAGGGTGAGTAGCCACAGAAGTGAGAGTATTTGTATGAATTGTGATGACCCCAAAGTCTGCAGCTGCCACCTTTAAGTGAAATGGAAACAAATGCTGCTGTCTGTCTTTGGAAAATTTTTGATAGGCGTAAAACCTGAAACCTTTCTGCCATCAAACCCCGGTAGTACTGGCCTCTCCAAATAACTTGTGGTATTGCAGCTGGGTTAGTCAGTACAACGGCAGAGTTCTACATCTGAAATAGCAACTACCTGGTAAACTTCAAACTTTCCGAGGAGGATCTGAACTTAAAACTTTTTCAAGTTAAGTAAACTGTATTAATAGAAGATACTACCTCTCTCCAGGCTCTTGATCACCCAGGGTTATTCTGGCACTGATACACGTAGCTATTGGAGGTAGACTTGATTAAACATGTGGTAAGGATTTTGGTCACTGGATTTCCACATGTGAAGCTGTGTACCTGCAGTTCAGCTTTCTAAAGTTCAAGATCACTTTGTGTTCACGTTCTCTGAGTGGCAAGGCCTGAGTTTTCATATTCAACATTCTAGTTTTGTTGTCCAAATCCTCAGGTCCTAAGTTGTGAAAGGTAACTGACTTTGCCTCTGAAAGTCAGGCTCTCGTAACGGCCTAAAAGCAGCCACTCTGGGAAACTTGACCCTAAAACAATAATTCTTTACTGATACAGAGTGACCTGTAAGTTAGCATTGCGTACTCAGTCAAAAAATGTATGTTGGATACATAAGATATGACTTTTTTTTCTTTCTTTTTCTAGTCTATGTACTTTGCTGTCATGCAAAGAACCTCAAATATGCACATGCTAAATGATATATTCTATTCAAATAAATTGCAGAACGGATTGTGTCATTTACTTGCACTTTGTAACTAAGCACTCTATGGAGAGAGAATAATTTGCGGAAAGAAAGAACAGGTAATTTTGAGTGACAAAGTTAGGAAAGGCTCTTTTGCAAGACAGTTCATGAACAGAAAATGACAGGCTCTGTTGCAGATCTTCTTTGCTTTTGTTTAACTTGAAAAAAATGTTGGTTGTTCTGAGTTGATATATTTACGGAACTGATCTCTGACAGCGGCGTACCTTGGCACGCTGCTCAAAGGCTTAGAACTTTGGTAACCTCCTGATCAGGAGTTGTGGAAGGCAGAGACAATAAGGCAGTTAATTAATCACTTTCAAGATTTAGATTGGTGTCTTAATTTTTAAAATAGATATTCTTTTCCTAGGAACATACTGAAAATATAACCTGCTATGAGATTTCTGTATATACAATTGGTTAAGCTCTGCAGCCCCCCAGCAGAGAAATGGCCTGTGGCTGTTCTGCGGAGCAGTGCGCCTGTCTCTTGTACCACGGGGTCTTGTCACTCGTGTGACGTGGCCTGGATTTGTCAAAAGTAGCTGCTGACTTACCCTTCCTTGGTCGTTTTTCCATTGGAGGTTGCTTATAGCCTTTTTTTCCCCACTGTTTGAAAAATGCTTTGTGAGTCTGCAAAGAGCCTCTGAAATGAATAACAATGAGGTCAAAAGAAATAAAATGAGCTTGTTACCATGATGGCTGTTGAAAATTTATGAGGCCCACTTTGTGCCAGCAAAACAAACTCAGCTGCCTTCTGCCTATCTGCAAGAAAAATGTCCTTTATAAAAAAAAATAAAACAAACCCAAGAAATCTTACACTGTTTAAGTGCGAAGGTGTGGGAACTTCTGAGCTGTAAGGGCTGTTAGATTCTTCATGTTTCAGTCTTCCTCTTTTCTCAGATAGCGTTAAAGAGCTCTTTCTGATTTAGGTTGTCTTTTTAAGGAAGCCTGTTCAAAAATCAAGCAGAATCCATTCACTCATTTGGAGGGGCTGGGGTGGTAAAACTGATTTGCATTGATTGATAAAATCCTAAACCAGGTTTTCTGTGATCACTTATTACATGATAATCCATTTATATCCAGCATTGGTATATGGTGGAAACTGGGGACTTGCTACGCAAAGAGCCACGTAAAGTCTTACTAACACAGTCCCCATCTTGAAGGCAAAATGGGCCCGGAGGAATGGGAGGAAAAGGGTGATTACAGAGGGAAGGTAGAGACATCCTAGCGGGAATTTGTGCCAGAGCTGGGAGCTGTAGATCGGCTGAATCCTAATCAATGTCTTTGTCACAGGATTATCTAGTCTTCTGAAGATGTACTTTTTTCCTAGTGAAAAGTATTATTTATGTGTCCATATTTTTACTCAGTTCCATTAATGTTTGCCAGGATAAATATTGCTTTGTCATTTTAATTCTACTGAATGGTAGCTTACCACAGTGTCCAGGATTCAAATCATTATGAAAGTGTTTTATTTTCCTTTGAAAAATCCTTTAATGTCAGGGTTGAGGCACAGTTTTGAAAGTAAGAAAACCCAGTTCTGCCGGTGCTTGTGCCACACTTGTTTGGCAGGCAGACTGCGTTACTCACAAACTCTTTCCCAGCGTTTCAAATAAAACTTCAAGAATGGCAATGCACTTTAGAAATCTTGAAATTCGGTTTGCTTCAGAGATCACCCACGAAAAAAGCTGGGATTGTCTATGGCCTTTATGGATTATTGTATTGACTCTGATTTTTCCATACACTGTTAATAGAGTGTTTGATGCCCCAGCACCTCCTCCATGCTGACTGGTATCACAGAAACATGTATGTACTGGGTCTGGTTGGGATGGAGTTAATTTTCTTCACAGCAGCCTTGATGGTGCTGCTGGTTTTGATCTGCGACCAAAACAGCGTTGATAACAGCCCAGCACTTTATCTGTTGCTGAGGAGTGTTTACACAGCGTCGTGGCCTTCTCTGTTTCTCGCTCTGCCATACTCCAGCAGGTAGGACTGGTGTGGACAAGAAGCTGGCAGGGGACACAACTAGGACAGCTGACTTGAACTGACCAGAGAGATATTCCATGCCATGTGACGTCATTCTCAGCAATAAAACCGGAGGGAATGGTGGTTAGCTTTTACCAACGCTTCATGGTATTGCCTTCAGCTTCCTCTGTTTCATTGGTTGGTGTGTTACCAACACTGCTTTGGTCACAAATGCAAGATGCAGCACTACAAACCAACCAAACTCCATCCCAAACAGCCCCGGTACACTTTGTGATCTCAGCTTGTCTTTGCTGCATGCAAAGTTCTGGGTCACACGAACAATGTAATGCATAGTAGTTCAAGGCGCAGGACCAGTTGGGGGAAAAAACAAAACCACAAACAACCAAAATGGCACAAACAACCAAAACCAAAACTACTGTGCATAGTCTTTTAAACCAAGAGCCCTAAAACTAGCTCTGTGAGGCATGTGGGGGTTTCTTGGTAGATTATTGTTATTCTACTTTATAGCCTAAAACTACTCGCTTGTTTTCTGAGCCTACTTGCAGAAATTAATTAGAGGAAAGGGTAGAAGAGAATGGGGGATTTGTGAAACAGTTATTATACACAAACTGGGTGTTGGTTTTTTTTTCATTGTTTCACTTATGTGATCAAATTTCTGTCTCTTCTGCTGGTGAATCCAGTTTCATTAGAAACTCAGTTTTCTGAAACCCATGTTCCTTTCTCCTCTCTTTTGAAGCTTCTTCTTAATATAATTCGTTTACACGTTTGACTGTTTATTTCCTTCGTTGTCCTTTTATTATCTGTCTGCATTTCATTCTCTTGCTGAGTCCTAACAGGACCCATTTTTCCCCACAAGGTCTATATCAGTACAGTGCCACCGGTGCAAGACATTCCAGTGATGTATTGCACCTATACATCATCAAAGCAACAGGGTTTTGATAAACAGCTTTCTAATACATCATTAGATCATCACTGATGGCACTTTGATGATGTATTATATTAGTACATCATCAGAGCACTGTCATTCCAGTGATGTATTTATAAACAGATGGTGCTGTCATGCAAGAAAGAAGGGAAAGAAGAGGAGAACATTTCACTCTGTTACAGTAGAAAAATGTGTCCCCACCATTCACTCAATGAGATTTAAAGACAAAGACCCTCTGAAGGCATAATTGGCTCATTAGGTGTGTTAGCTCTAAGTCCATTGGCTTCTCTAGGCAGCACCTGGTAAGCAGGTAGAGAATCCTTTTTGACCAGTAGTACAAAAAGATCCTTCAAATGTATTTTTGTGTTCATTTTCACTTGGTCATAAAGTTAGGGTTTCATAGTTGCACGTTTGCATGTATAATTAACATGAATTTTATTTGTTACAGACGTACTAAAATTTTATGTTTGGCTGAAATGCTGGGGCCTGAGTTGTGGGCCCCAAGTTAGAGTGGACCTGTCACAACCTAGCAGAATGTTTTGGTTTTCCTGTTGGCTTCATGTTCCAGAGGCAGAACCTGGCCCACCTGTGGCTCTGTGGCCCTCACCCAGGTGGTCATGGTTGGGGTGGTGGGTGAGGCCAGGCCTATTTTAACCAGGAGCCCATTAGTTGGAGGAGTTTCCTGTTGGGTGTAGTTTTTGTTGGGGTGGGTTGTGTCTTGCTAAGCTCTCTGGGTGGTGTCCTTCCATGTGAAGGGCCATTATGGGAGTCATGTCTGTCCATTGTGTCCAGTAGGCCATGCTGACACCATGGTGGGCAGAGAAGGAGCTGGGCCCACAGGAACCTATGGCAGGTTTGTTTGAAAGAAGACTTGTGAGGGGGTGTTGCTGAGTTCACTGTTGGCCTGTGTGATCAGGCAACTGATGGCAGCATCAGATGATGATGGCTGACCTGGCACAACAATGCTTTTGAGGAGCTAAGTCACTCTAAGGCAGATGTTGGGATGCTGAGCTTCATCTCACTGTCCGGTGCTTCTGCGGTGTCAAAGCAGCCTCAGCGCAGCAGACAATGATCGTTCTGCTGCGGCAGGACCATTGCATTGAGGAAGTCCTCGCTTCAAAAGGTAACTCTGACAAAAACATCACCTTTGCCTGCCTCATGTTTTAATTAAAACTCGACATATTTGCTTGTGTCCTTGCTCCTTTCCTCCATACCTTTCTCTACCCTGACCCTCTCACAACAGATGAACATCTTATGTCAGCTTTGGAAAATGCATTCATTCAGCAATTAAATAATTGAATGCTCCTCTGGCAAAATGAACTATTTCTTGCCTTTCTTGTATTTTACCACTTTTTTTTCCCCTTCTTTTCCCCTCTTCTTTCCTCTTCCCTCTGGTGAGATAAGACTGCCAGTCTTGAAAGCCATTTTAAATATTCATGTTTTAATTAACAGACTTTATTGCATGAACGCTATGTAAGATAATAGAAAGACTGCCCGAGGCACAACACATCTTTTTTTTGTTTGTTCTTGAAAGGGGACTGAGAAGTAAAAAACCTAATATGTTTCCTGAACAAATGTTTGAAAGATACAGAGAAATGACAGCCCTGGGACCATTAGCCAGTGGGGCCTCCATAACTCACGTGCTCCTGAGCATCGCTTTGCAAGGTGCCTCCATAAATGTGGAGCATAGTGTAAATCCATGGGCCTCTTGCAGGGACTGGCTCTTCTGGATGAGGGTGGAAATCACCAAATACTGTTGCTGGCCCTCACCTTCCCCTGGTAGATCAGGCCCTGGGATGGGCAGAGGAGGGCAGTGGTTTGCATCCAGAGGATGCACCGATGGAGATGGAAGCAGAGCTGCGAAGATCAAGGCCGCTTCAGGGCTGTGAGTGTTTGGGGCTGTATACAATCTTCTGCTGAACCTGGGAAGTGAATGTGTTGGTTTTCATTTGAATGATGTTTTTGACAGAATAGAAGGTTTGGACCAGTCTCCTTCCCCAATATTTCTGGGTTGAAGAGCCCAAATATTGACTGTACATTTCTGCGACGGGTTTTGCTTCTATTGAAGACAAATAATTTGATAGAATGTGTGAATTTGTGAAACATCTGGCATTGCCGGTTATGTATTTTTGCCAAAAAAAAAAAAAGAAAAATCATGTTAGATGAAACTTCATTCTATGTGGGTGTTTTCTTATGGTGCAGCATGCTGCAATTAGTTTTATATTCTGAGTGTGTCACCTCCGCTGCGTGACACAGGTCTCTGCATCCGGTTTAGCTGTTGTCTTGTGCTGGGGGGAGGTTGTGTCCTAAGGGTGCTGGACCAGAACCTCACAGGGAGGCCCGTGCTTTGTTCCTGCATCTGCCCGTGGCCTTGAAGAAGTCAAGGCACTTCGCCAGTGGTGCACTCCATCTTGTTTTTGTCTTCCTATGATTTTCTTCTTCTGTTCTGACTCAAATCTTGAGAGCAATTGGCACTTTCTTAGAAAACAGATGCACGGTGCCTAGCACCAGCACTCCCTGAGCTGTGATGATAGCTCTTGGTAAGACTGGATATAAATAATTACAATAGTTAGTAAATACTCCGGTGGTTGTGATGGTTGAAGTTTGGGTGTGGAGTTCACTTTTAGGAGAAGGATTGTCTCTTAGAGAGTGACGCTCTTGCACTGATGCTGCTTCGGAAAAGCAGAGAGGGAATGTCCAGCATTAAAGGAGGCAAGAGGGTGGTACAGAGAAAATATCTTTAGTTGCCCATTGTATGTTTTCAAGTGCTTCTGTGATAAACTATATTGTGGCCTGAGTACATCTCTATCCATCACATTGATCGCTCCATTTGCTATCTGCCTAGTACTGAGTTTTTTCATCGTAAATCAAGAAGGACACAGAGTTCACTATTAGCTGCCAAGGTTCAAAGGTGGGTTCACTCTGAGTTGGGTTTAAGGGCTCTGGGTTTACACCAAGATGAGCAAGCACACAGGTAGAGTGGTCTTAATAGATTGTCTGGTGGAGAGGTCTCCATTCTATCTTCTGAGGTGTTGTCACCTCTGCGATGCTCCATTTGCGAAGGTGAAAATGGTGGAGTGCTCTTGCTTGTGTGCTGCCGGGAAATGGCTGAGATGTTGGCTGCTTCTCTTGGTGTGAGCTATGGGCGAGAAAGTCAAGGTTATGATCTGATAAAGATCCACACTCTGCTTTTATGCATCAGCAGAGCTAGAAGTGGTTTAATGAAGTCCAAAAGCAACCAAGCAGCTGGGGGGCCCTGTAAGAAGAGCAAGTCCAAAGTGAAAATTCTTGCTCAATACTTGCAAACTTTACTGACAGCACTGTGACAGGAAGGAAAGCCCAGATTGGGCAGATCATGGAATGACAGGAAATCATTTACCAGCACAGACCTCTTAGAATGTGCCATTAGGTCACAGATCTCCAAGCCTAGTTGGATCACTCTCCTCATTATTATATCTGGGGCACGCACTTCAGTAAATGGCTTGCTGATCTCTCTAAGTCAGGACCTATTTTAAGCTGTGTGTCTGACTGGCCTCCTGTGTGCTCTAGTGACTAACTCCAGCTGTCCCCAGTGAAGACATTCACATCTCAGCAAGGTACCTGAGCTCCTTTCTTAGTCAACAAAAAGCTGCTTGGGGTGGAGGGCAGGTATGAGGGCAGGATTCATCCCACCCCAAAATAGACATCAGAGGAAAGGAGCCAGGACCTTTGGCAAAGGAACTGGTTTGGAGGAAAAGTGATGGTTGGGTGGCATCTCAGCTCGAGTGCCGCCTTGCCACTGTCTATAACTGAAGTGGTTGACTTTGGGTTGAAATGCAGTACCAAGGTTAGCCTTGATATGAGCACATCCATGGTAAAAGCCACCTGACTTTGCTGGCTCCTCTCCATCGCCTTTCCAGGAGAGGTTTTTCTGTGGGATCTATCTCTAACTGCTGGAATACAAGAGCACTGCAGGGAGGACATTAGTAAAACCTGTGAATCCCAAAATATTCCTCCTCTTTCTATTAAAGGAAACAAAGAAATCAATCATAGGAATTAAAATTAAAAAGAGGCTCCCAGTAAGTCTAAACTTAGACAAAAGGGTTCAAAAAATGAGTAGATAAAGCACTTCGGGACGTGGTCTAGTGGTCAGGGAGATGTTGGCATGAAGGTTGGACTTGATGATCCTAGAGGTCTTTTCCAACCTAAATGATTAATGATTCTAAGGCCCTGGGAGATTTCCCATTTCTTCAGATTATCCTTCTACTTGCTCCTTCTTCATGATCATCACCGATCACTGGTGCCTTCTCCACCTTCTGATTACTTTATTCCTTTTGGGCATGACCCCTTATTAAAAGCATGCCATGAGAAGTAGTCCTTGTCCACCCCCTCACATCCCCATCTTAATTTGAAGCTGAGTTTGGCCATGAGCTCTGGCTTACAGATGATGTCTCATCATCTGGGGTCAATGAGATCCAACCCTGAGGTAAGGGTGAGACTTGTGCTGACCCACCTGGGTCTATTTATGCTTGGTTTGGACCAGCATTGGAAGCACTTTAAGCTTCATTGCACATGATTTGCACACTACAGGAATGTCTGGGACCGGCTCACACAGCCCTGTCCACCAGCCCATGTTATGAGCCTGGCTCTCTCATCCAGCCATCAAAGTCTGGCTTGTGAGATGTCATGGCCTTCTACCCTTTCATCTGCTTTGCACTGGAAGGAGGAGTAGAAGCAACCACGCAGTGCTTGGGTTTTGCAGAAATTTGGAGCCGAGCATGGTATGGGCACATGCTCCTAATGCCATGTGGCCTGCACCCTTGGCAGAAAGATTGCCCTGAGACCAAGGCTGAAGGTGGCTTGGTGGCAGTTTGTGTGCTTTGAGCCTCTCAGGTGGTGCCTCCCGTACTTTTGAGCCTCCTCTTCTCTGTGCTAAAGCCTCCCCTTCCTTCCCCAGCAGCTCTGACACAGCTGCATGTGCAACCACCGGTGAAATTGGATGGAGGAGCTGGCCTAGCTTAAAAAAGAAAGAAAGAAAAAGTGATTTTAATCATTCACGTAGGCTGATTCACTGCATGGACCTACAGGCAGCCACGCTACCACAGTGTGATGAGGTGATGTGGGATGAATGGTGGCCATGGGTGCAAGTTAAAGCCCCCACAAGCAGCTATGAACATGGAGCTGTGTCCTTCGGTGCATTTCTGAGATCCCAGTGAGCCAAACTCATCCTGTACCGGCCCTGGGAGGGGTACTTTGGCCTCCCATCCTGTCCCTGGGCATGGTCTTGCCATCTCCTCCATGTCACCACCAGTGATACCGCAATGGGTGGTGAGTGATTCTGTTTGCCAATCCAGCTGAAGGCCAGCTCCAGGAGAGAAAAACAAGGATGAGTTTTAATTTGGATCCATGAGGTGGCCCAAATCACGGTGCAACCACCCAACTGTCAGAGAGGAGACACAGAGTATGGTGCCTTCTGGCCACAGGCTGCCTTAAGGTCTGGTTAAGCTGCCTGCAAAGCCCCACCTCTTGGCTCTACCCTGTGGCTGAGTCACCAGCCATCCCTTTTGTTTGCCTTTAGTGTAGATCTTGTTAATTGGCTCTTTCATTCCTCTAATTAAATGTAAATGAAGAGTGGATCATTAAACAGGGATACAGGAGCCCTCTCTGAACAAAGCATGTTTCAGCTGGAGAGAGCAGCATAGGAAATGTCTTTTCTTCTGCCCTTTTTACTCCAGATTTCTCCTCTCTCTGGTAGAGGTGGTTTCAGTCCCAAAGGAGCTTCTCTGCTCTTTTGCTGCTGAAGGCCTCATCCTGGGGGTGTATAAAGGATGCCCTGGTGACAACAGGATAGTCCAAGGCAGAAGCGGTGAGCCAAACATGGCTATCTTCCCTTTGCTTTGCAAGCTTGGGCGTACCCCAGTCCTTCTGCCTGAATCTTGCCGATCGCCATACTTGGGTGCAAAACCATCAGGGAGGTTACATTGGGCACCTTCTTGGAGCTGCTAACCCTGAGTTACACCAAGTCGGGCATGATGGTCTTCAGCGTGCCCCTCTGTCTGGTTTTGCCCTGGCAGCACCATCCTGTCCATCATGGAGCGGGGTCAAGCGTTGCCTTGCTGAAGCCTGTCACTGATTCCTTGTGCTTGGCAGAGCAGTGGTGCGGCCACGCAGCGTGGCTGGATCTGTGGGCGACGGAAGCAGATGGCATATGCTCGGCTGAGAGCAAAGCTCTCCCTTCGCTCAGGGTGTAAAGCGATGTTTTCTTTCCTGCAGGCCTCAAATCCGTCCCGGGTGCATCACTCTTGGCTATCTTAAGACATGAAAGGGGAGGTTTTGCTCCTCTGCGCTGATCGGTGCAGTGAAGCAGGGGCTGTGGGGGGTGGATGGTATGGGGTGCTTTTCTGGAGCTCAGCAAATATTCTGCATGAGCCTGAGTGATCTGGCTCAAAACCAGGGCTTTAAGGAGGTGGACTTGGCTGTTGGCCACTCTGTCTGTGACCACCTGGAAGATGTCCACTTCCTGGTGACCTGGGAGTAGCTGGGGTTTGGAGGCCGTTTAGAGATGGAGCCCTGACTTTCCATTATTACAAGGGATCCAAAGGATGAGGGCCACTCCCTAAAGACATGGAGACATCTTTTGTGAGGGTCAGTCTCTTCTCCCAAGTAACAAGACAAGAGGAAATGACCTCAAGTTGCACCAGGGGAGGTTTAGGTGGTGTATTAGGAAAAATTCTTCACTGGAAGGGTTGTTAGGCAGTGGAACAGGCTGCCCAGGGAAGTGTGGAGTCGTCATCCCTGGTGGAATTTAAAGGACATGTAGGTGAGGAACTTAGAGATGTGGCTTAGTGGTGGGCTTGGCAGTGTAAGTTTAGTGGTTGGACTCGATCTTAAAGGTCTCTTCCAACCAAAATTATTCTATGATTCTATGTCACAGGGAAAGGGCAGGTGACGCATATGACAGTGCTGTAGAGGCAGCCCATGATGGGAAGACCGCGGTGGCTTACAGTGGGTGCATGGAGTCAGGGAGACAAAAAGGGGCTGGGGTTGCTGGGCCAGAGTGTGAAAGCCAGGGTTGAGGCTGGGTTTTCATCTCTGGGGTCACTCCATAAAGCTTGGGGGCAACAGAAAAGTACCAAACATCTACCATGGCCAGCATGTGGTTCTGGGATCTCCCTTAGACAGAGAGCTCTGGTCTCCCAAATGCCTGGGGCAGATGTTGCCCTTTTGTTAAATGTGGCCACGTTGCCAAAGGAATGGGTTTGTCACATTGAATCAACACAGCAGGAAAAAAATTGCAGACCCCTGAAATGACATGGAACCTGTGCAGTGTCCCCTTCAGTTCTCAGCATCCTGAGAAACCACAGCCCCCTTTCTGCAGTCCTGCTCCTGTGCCACAGCCCAGAAGGTTTCCTGGACCAGAGGGTGAGCTCGGGTCATGGGGAAGGGACTAGCTCTATGCTCTAATGGATAGAGTACAGCTCCATCGTGATTTAATCCTAATGCAATGACTGGGGGTATAGTTAAGCCAAAAGCTGTGGCCTGATTGGCGGTGGGGTTATAAGTGAACTTGACCAAATACCACCAGGATTGGAGTTCTTTCTCGGAATTATCCCAAATTACCTTTCGAATTTCTGTGGGTAAGGCGCCGCCTTCTCCTTCTATAATGGCTGGTACTGTAGATTACATCCACATCTGATCTTGGATACAGCTAAGAGCTAGGGAAACATTATTTTGGGCTGTATCAAGTGCATCTACAATCAGTTGGTGGTCTCTGATAATTCTTTCCCACAGAGGCAATATATCAGAAAAGAACCGTTGGTTAGTTCCTAATGCTGATAGAGAGGACCTCAA
This sequence comes from Coracias cyanogaster, assembly GCA_033124195.1. Taxonomy (NCBI): domain Eukaryota; kingdom Metazoa; phylum Chordata; class Aves; order Coraciiformes; family Coraciidae; genus Coracias; species Coracias cyanogaster. Next base: position 19,161 of record JAVSBS010017038.1, read on the forward strand.
TGAGTTTTCTAATTTGCTTAAATCACTTGTGGTTGTACTTAGTTTTTTTTATAAGTACTTCAGCATCTATACTATTTAGGACCCCCAATCCTGTTCCTAGGATACCTGTTACATCTCTCCTTATTTATTTTGGGGAAGTGAAGGTTCGGCCATGTTAACCACCCTACATAGGATGTATTTAGAAATGGTGCACAGGTTGGTTTGATTGTAGAGAGACTAACTGGCATCAATAACCTCACCCATTTGAGAGACCATGATGGAATAAAAAACACCCATTGTTGGCCTGTATTTTTGATCACATACAGTTGAATTTCAGAAATCTGTGGGGATAAGGTTTTCTTATCCTCTATATTAGGTGGAGTTGGGGATGGAGTTTTCTTACCTTCCTCAATTAGTTTAATAGCGTCTATTTTAAATTTAAATGATAGTCCCATGTTATTGTGAGCCCAGAGGCATGCTACAAAACCAGGATGTTCTAAGGTAGAAATGTGCCAGCAGTTTAATCTTTCAGAAGTGTAATGTTTCCTATCCTTTGCTTTTGGGGTTGATGTTGTGTTGTACACAGAAATCTGAGATGCCCTTTTGTGGGAAGATCCATTAATCATTCCGCATCCTATTTTTGTTTCCTGGCTTGTCACTCCCTGAAGTCGGGGGAGCTGGTCAAAATATCCCATTTAGCCTCCTGTGGTTTGAGACTCTTCTTTAACAAGCCCTTGGCTCTTTCTACTATCCCATTGTTTGAGGGTAGTTTGGGGTGTGAAATATCCACTTAATCCCTTCTTGTTTTGCCCAGTCTTGCACTTCCCTACATGAAAAATGGGAGCTGTTATCACTTCGGATGACATCAGGGGTAGGCAGAATTGAAAACCAGTACGATAATCCTCATATTGTGTTTTGACCATTGGCTTTCTGACATTTAGCTGCCATAAGCAGGCCTGAAACCACTTCTACCCCTGTGCCGATATATCAAAATCCTGCGGAGGATTTGAATGGTCCGATACAATTAATTTGCCACGTAGACCGTAAAGTTTTCCCTTCGCTGATGTGTAGGGGTGGCGTTTTAGCAGGATGATCTGCTTGCAATTTCAGTCATTCTGTAAGAAGAGTTTTGCAAGTTTTCCTATTTATTGGCCAACCTCTACTCTGTGCTGCAAAGCAAAGGGCTCCTTTACCACCGTGACCTAAATTTTGATGTCACTGTTCCCCCAGTCAATACCACTTGAGGTCTAGTGTGATTTGCCCAATTTTGGCCAGTTCATCTACCTTTTGGTTCCATTTTGTGGCTGGCTGATTATCGCTAGCATGGGCCTTTACCCATCCTGTCTTGAAGGGGATTTTTCTGGCTATATCTGGGAATAATTTCCAGCCTTCATTTCTCCCAACTGGGGATCTATTTACTTCTTAGTTCGAGGTTTCCCATGACAGATCCATCGTGTGGCACCAGCCCCACACAGCATAAGAGCCTACTGAGATGATTTTTGCTCCATTCTGTGCTGCCAGAGCAACTCCTCTTAGTTCTCCTACTTGTGTGCTACCTTCACCTTCTTCTATGACTTGTTTACCTGTGGTAATATCTAGTGCAGCAGCTTTATTCTGCCATTTCCCATTTACCCTTTTTGCCGAAGCATCGGTAAAACAAATGTTTTCTGTTGGAGCACCCTCAGTGAGGGGTGGTGTGTCCAGAATGGATGGAGGTTTAAAAGGTTGCCGTAATGCTAAAGGATCTGTGTTTATGGGCATCTGTAATTTCAGTTAATTGCGTGTTTTCTCCAACTCCTGGGAGGTAGGCATGCCATTTCCTGAGCGTGGGCTTTTGTGCGATTCCTTCTGGGGGTGCAGTCCCCTTTAGAACTGCTTCGAGTAAATTAAAGGGTCCCCTGGTTTGCACAGGCTGTCCCTGATGTCTTTTCTCCACTTGTTTAACTGCTGGGACTAATGATAAAAGTCCCTTTTCCCATTCAGTGTATTGTTCTGTCTCTTTAAATGCAGTTGAGCTAAACAATAGAGGTCTTTTAGGCCCATCAGGGCCAGTCTGGAACAGGTTACAGTAAGTGACATGTTCAGTGGCTGGTACTCCAAATTTAATTATTCAGTTAGAGTTTTGACTGCCACTTCATGTTCTACTTTCTATTCCCAGGGTTTGCCTTTCCATAAAAGCGAGTACAATGGATGGGAAGTGATAGAGAATCTAGGTACATGCATCCTCCAATATCCTAAAATTCCCATTAATTATAGCTCCTTCCTTGACTGGGGCATTTGTAGTTCCTCCATTTTTCTTCATGTGTCTGGAGGAACCACTGCTATCCACCAAGTACCTAAGAATTTGACTTCTTTACTTGATCCTTGACGTTTCCCAGGTGGAATCTCAATTTCTGCTTTATTTAACATTTGCCATGCTGCCACTGCTGCTTGCCCCACCTCCTCAGATGAAGTTCCTCCAGTTAGTATATCATCTATATATTAGTACAGTTTCACACCTTGGCTGGGGTGGCCTGAGATTGTCTGCAAGAGTTCCACAAGTGCAGAGTGAGCAGCAGTTGTGGGTGAATGTTTATAGCCCTGAGGGAGTCTGTAAAAGTATATTGTATTCCCTCCCAAGTAAATGGAAGCTTCCGTTTGTCCTCCTCCTTTAGGGGAACCATAAAGAACATGTCTTTTACATCTAGTGTTGCCATCCATGGGTGTGTGGCTGTTAAGTTTGCAAGATCAGGTACAGCAGCTGTCAATGGACCTATATTAGTAATTCAGGCGGCCGATAATCAATTGTCAACTGGTTTCCCAACTGGCCAGACCGGAGAATTCTATGGAGAGTGGGTTTTAGAAATAATTTGCTGTTTTTCTAAGTTGGTAATTACTTCAGAAATTCCCTTTCGTGCCTTGGCAGGAATTGGATATTGAGGCATATGAGCGATTTTTGAATCAGGGAATGCAGGGCGGTGCGAAGCACACACACATTGTCACCTCCCTGTTGCTGGTGGGTTTGGGGTCTGCACTTGGCCCAAAGGACCATACAGCACCCTTCGGTGGACACCATGTCCATCCATTTAGAACATCAAAGCCTAAAATATTTCCATGATTAATTGCAAAGGGAGCAGATGTCACGCAGTTTTCACCTGGGAGCCATAAATTTACTTTAGCCATCAGGCATACCATGCTCCCACCATTCACACCAGTGGTCTTAACTTCCTGATGTCCAGCTTTTTGGCATCCTCTTGGGTCAATATTGAAATTTATGCCCCTGTATCTTATTCAAAACGTTACTAATTTCCTTTGAGGACCAACTGGGATAAAAATGTATGGGCCATTACTGCTTATCCACTGGTAGGCCCCTGCTGTCTGGGCAGGCAGGCCCAATTGCCTTCTGGACTCTACTCGGTCTTTTATTTCATGCCTTGTAATTCTTCCTTGAGAGGAAGAAAGGGGTTGTCACCTATTCTGGGCCCTGGCACTGGAGGGGTTGAAATATACCCTTTCATTTCGGGGTTATCCCCTTTCTGAAATGCTTCAATCAGACTCAAGATAATGCCAGTAGGATGACCTGGAATCACAGCTCTGGGAATGCCCAGGGCTCATGCCTTCCTCCATAAATCATTTCTCCACTCTTGGGGTTCTGTTAGGAGTTTGCTAAATTTATTTCTCTTGAACCCAGTTTCTGTTCCCTGTTTCACTGGCCTTTGTGATCTTCTCGGGGATTTCAGGTGGTGGTTTTCAGCTGATGTCCCAGCCCATCTCAGGACTGTAGTTAACAATGTCCTGCATGAATTCTGCCCATGTTGGGAGTCGTTTATGGGCCATTTGATTGTTATCGCCTAGCCCTTCATTGTGTTCTTTGTCTTTCTTTATCTCACCTCGTTTTGCAAGTAAGTGGGGTTTAAGAATTGCTGGAGCCCCTCTAATCAGTGGTTTAAGCATTGCAAAAATCTGCTGTAGCAGACTGGGGCACACCAAGGGATTCTCTACATGGCTTGGATGCAAGCTACTTTTGTGATGGCTGTAGTGAGATCACTTAGAGATTTAATGGGTATCATGGAGGGTTCACCTCCATGCTATTTATCCCTCCAGCCCAATAAGCTACTCAGCTGGTGGTGGAATGGGGTTCACTTGTTGGATCAGGTCCCTCAGCTGAGGGTCTTGCTACTGTGTGTGTCCTTGAGAGGAGAGGGATGGGGCAGACAGCAGATGAACAGCAGGGACAACATGAGTCCTGGTGACATTGTTGTTCTGCCGCAGCAATGGGTCTGTTACCCCAGACTACTGCCTGCTTTGCTTGAACTATTGGACCTGACCTCTAACACTTCATAGGCCACTGCATTTCCTAGAAGATATGAATATCCAGCTGGTGCTAAGGACAGACTGACCCTTCCTCATCCCACAGATTTAATTTGAAATGGTATTTTGAAGGTTCTCTAGACTGCAGCTTGCCTGGGACATCTCACATTGGCCAGGGCAAATGCTTTCCAGCTCCTGAGCTTTGGGTCAGGGACCATCATCAGCCCCTGAGTGACCTACATTGATTTCACTCCCTCACATGCCACGAAGGTTTCCCCTTGCAGGTCATTGTCTCCTTGGTAACTGAACCACATCAGATAAAGATTGACTGAAACCCATCAGCCTGCCGAGCCCAAGCAGTGAGATGGGAAGGATGTGGGAAACCTTGGTCTGGCTGGTGAGGTGCATCATGAAGACAAACCTACTGCCTCCATTGCCATTTTGTCCCAGCTTCTGGCTTATGCTACAACTTCCATCCCTTCCCAGCACTCTCTGATTGAGGAAAACTGTGGCGTTCCCATGAACTGTCTCTGTCCCAACCATTCCTGATGATGCCCACACATCAGGGGAGAGGACAAGTCTTCAATCATGTTGAGATCTTCCTCCTCTTTATTATGGGGAGCAGTGGACATGGCCCAAAATTAAACCTAATGTATGTGCTTGCTGCCAGCGCTATGGCTGTGAGTGAAGGCACTTCTGTAGAGATGTTTGTTGGATTTTTGAGTTTTCTTCCTCTCTCCCTGTTTGGCCTGACTTTGGTCTTCTTTCAGCATCATTGGGCTATTTACCTGTGCAAGCATGTCTGCGAAGTCTGCCTAATTTTGGCTTTAAATCAGGATCAGTATTTCAATAGAGGAAAATGGTACAAAACAGCAAACACTGGGTTTCCCCAGACAAAATCAATCCCCCTACTCCAGGCGTCTTTTTCCTGTCCTACTCGCCCCATGTCTCCGTTCCTTCTCATCCAGGAGTCTGAATCTCCTCATTCGCTTCCACCTCCTTCCAGCCGACTCCTTTCCCTTTTTATTGGATCCCAGCCCAACACTCACCTTACTGTCTCTGTCACATTTAACATCTGGAACATCTGTCCCAAGACAGAGGAGAGGAAAGCCCCAAACCTCTTGAACTGGAGTGAGTGTGTGCAGTGGTCCCAGCTTCTTCACCTTTGAACAGGCTGGGCAGAGGAAGGGGGAATGTGATCAGCATACTGATTTGCTTTTAGTTTAGCCTATATATATATTTTTTTTTTTCCCCTTGAAAAGATAGGAACAACTTCAAGGCATAAAAGATAACATTGGTAGAGGCGGTTGGGAATGCAAGGAACCAATGTCCCAACTCCTCCTAATGCAGTTCTTTTAAAAACAGGACCAGTTGTACTTTTGGAAGGACATAATTAACAAGTATTTTCCCTCCAGTCCCTGGCAAAAAGTCAACATTTCCATTTAAATAGGGCTTTTGCTACCAAACTGAGGCATGTTATGGAATAGCTTCACAGAGATAAAGATTCCTTTAAGAAAAAGGAGTAGGGGGGGACAGGACCTAACCTCATTGAAAGCCCAGCCCATCTCCCATGTGCTGTCAGCAGAGAAGTTATTTATGCATTCGAGAGTGTGCCCGCTGAGACATAATCTAGTGCTCTCAGGAGCCTCTGCTTGCTGGAGGTGGAATTATAAGAATTAAAAATTACAAGTGTAAAACAAGGCCAGACTAAAATGAAATATTACCCAGTGGGTGTAAATAATTCATGGGCAAAATAACCCTCCTGGGTCCACCATTGATCCATCTTACTCCACAGATGTGAAGAGGAACAATTTGTTGAAGGGGTGTTTGAAAACCTCCAGGAGGCTTTCAAGGGTCTGAGGTGGTTTCTGAGTGGCTGCAGTTCATGTGGGCCGTGAATGGCTCCATGGGAAAGGATGAGTGATGATGAAAAATGGAGTTTCCTCTGATAACGAAACCTTTCTCAGAGCTGACCAAAGGAGAAGAAAACATTCTCTGGTGGAAAAAAAAAAAATTTAAAAAAATCATGTTTTACTCCTGTGCTCCCAAGCAGAGAGCACCAGTAATTTAACCTGTATGTGCAGAGATCCCTGAAGGACCCAGCAAGACCTTCTTTGGCAAATATTTGCCTTTCGGCACAATCAAGTCCATTCCCAAAGTCAAAGGCTGGCTTTTTGGAACAGTTTTTGCTAGGTCTGTTGTGTGCAGGAGGGCTCCCTCCTGCGTGGGTGATTGGTGGGAAGGACTTGCAAACCCCACACAGTAGCGTTTAGGACAATAATGGAGAAGGCAGGATGAGGGCTGGCCTTTCTGCAACCAGCTTGCTTCTTGAGAAGAAAACTGCTGCCTAATGCCATTGTCTTCTGATGCAAGTCTGTACCTCAAAGATGACCATACTGAGAGATTGGCCTAAGACAGTTTTATCTGGGAGGGTTTGGCCATATAGGGAAAAAAGGAGGAAAAGTGTCCTCATGGTCAGGTGTATTTTCCTGATAGGCACATGCCTGTGTACAGATATTTATGTGCCAAAGCATCTTTGGAGTCTGTAGAGTTAGTAAAGGTTGTATAAAGCTGAGAGTCAGTATTGATCCCCTGCTTCTCTGTTATAGGACTTGTCCACGGACAGTGGCTGCTTCTGCCCACTTAGAAACATGTAGAGTCTCTGGAGCTACAGCTTTTCTGCACATGCTGGTGTAGGCTCCACAGTGGCTGAAGGAAGGGTTGCATTTAAAACAGTCTTTGTAGAAGCTCTGTAGTCTGTCTCCAGGCCAGCAAGGGTTCATATACACAGCTTAGTGTCCTACTGAGCTAAAACATCCTGGCCTTCAGCAGGGCTTGTTGACCGGTAAGCAAGCTCAGCATGCCAAGGTGGTGTGTCGTGAATCTGTGGAACTGCTCGTTGCAGGACACTGCCAGAACTGAAGAGTCCATGGGTCCAGAAATGAATTCAGCACATTTATGGAGAAAAAAAAATTCATTTATAGTCATTAAAAAATAAGTCACCACCTCTGAGCAGAAGATACAGCTAGCAGCACAGCACGTTTGCCTTGTCCATCAATGTGTCCATCATGGGTCCAAATGAGGCTCATTCACCTACAGCTTTTTATAGCAGAAAACTTTAATCCTATCTGATTCTTTGTATTTCTCCCCATCTCTTCCAATGTGTGTCCTTGGTAAAGTTGTTGATTATGCTGGAGTTTAAGTGCTAGGTCAGAGAGTTTTGTTCTGAGAGAGTTTCATTTTGGGTGATGGTTTTAGTAGTATGGGCAGTCGTGTATAGGTTCCTGAGAAATGGTGACAAAAGAGGCCTGATTGGGGCATGGGGAGGACTTTTAGGATGCTTTATCAAAGAAAAACCCGTCTCCCACACTAACTCACGACAGGAAAATCTATTGTAGCTATGTGCTTGTTAACCATTGTCCTGTTTGGCTTCTGTCTCATGGCCACCTCCCAAAAAGCGTAGTTATATCAGAAGTTATCTTAGATGCATCTAACCACAACAGGGATCTTCTACACAAAATGACCCAGTGGCTGGTCCTGGTGCATATTTGGTGTCTTCCTATATATATATATATTTTTGTTTTGTTTTTTTAACTGGTTGAAGGTATTTTCCCCACTTATAGCAGAAGCTGGTATAGATGGAGAGAGGCTGTTTGTGCCTGCACGTATAATTTGTCAGGTCATGCTGCCATACTGCTGCAATATGTCCCCCCAAAGTTGTTGCCAACTTTGCCAAATTCAGCAATCCAGAAGTCACTGCCCATCTGGCACAAAAAGTAGCAGAGACTCTTGATTTTTCTGGCTCTGCAAAGCATGAAAATAGTTTCCTGGAAGTCAGAGCTTGATTCTTGAGACAAGGAAAGGTTAACAGCTTTAGGAGGAAGAGAAGAGCCCTTGGAATGACTGCACACCTAAGGATACTTGAAGAACATTGACAAAGTCAATAGGAAGAAAAGATTAGAGGAAAAGGAGAAGGAAAATAAAACAGTTTGAAAGGAGGGGGGACAGCTCTGGCTGCTGGGGACTATTCCTTCTCTTAGGAAACATAAAAGAGCTAAACAAGGAAGATGCTATGCAGAGATCACACCTTGTTTTTAAGGACAGGCCCCCAGACGTGATCCCCGCTGGCAAAGCTGCAACCCAGCTCCCAATCAATCTCTCCTTCCTGAAATGTCACTAACCCCCACTTAAGTGCAATAAGACTTTGCAGACTAATTGAAATTCTGAGCCAGAGTCAGGAGACATTTGCTTCAAGTAGTGTTTTAATTGTCTGCTCCCTAGGCTGGTAACAGAATATTTTGCTCCTTGCATTATTCAAGGAGACACAAGAGCTCAACCTTTCCCTTTAGGTTAGTGCCCCTCCTGCCTTGGGTTTATGTTCTGTTCTTTATTTGGCCTCAGCTCACGCGTTACCTGCCTGCATCCTCGTGTGCCCGCTCATCCAGGGATCACAAAACCTCAACCATCCCATCTGCTTAGATGCAGCATTTTGATTCAACCTATTATCTACAAATAGAGGCCAGCTGGGAAGCATGGGGCCGAAACCAGCTCCCGATGCTTCTCTAGCTGAGAGTAATCTTTTTTTTGTTAGGCACAAGGGGAACTCCTTTCTGGGCACAAGGAGACACTGCCTTGTGCTGTAACCAGGAGATTACACAGAGGGAGAAGGAAGCCTCAACCTGGCTGTGGCCTTTCCTTGTTTTCCCAAGGGCGCTGCACTGAAGCCAGCTTGAGTGTGAAATGAGGTAGAAGGCGCTGCAGCACCCAGAAAGCATCGTATAAGACCAGACGTTGTAAGAAAGAGGTAAAATGAGCCTTCGTGAGCATCCTGAACTTCCTGGTCCTGTTGCACATGTGTTGGGCGCTCACCCCTGTTTCTCTGTGCTGGTCCTGGAGGCAGTTTGGAGGAGCTGGATGGTCCGTTTCTCTGAGAACCTGCCTGTCCTCCCCATGAGGTGCTGGGAGCCTGAAAGGGTCTAACACAGACTCAGCTGTGCCATCATCTATGGACCAGTATCAAGCAGAAGATGAACCTGCCTCTCTGGTCTTACCTGCTTGCGTTGACAGGTACCATGCCTGTGCAAGGAGGTGGGTCTGGTTATGGTTCCTTTCTGGCTGCTGTTTGGAACTAAGGGGCCTGTTGGGTTTCGGGTTGCACCAGGCTCAGGAAAATGTCCCCAGGACTCCTTCCAGCTGGCATCTCTGTCTATAGATTGTGGTCAAAAGGAATGAAATCTGCCTCTCCTCCCCAGTTTCAACACCCTCTTATATCATCATATTCCCCATCATGATCAGACAGCCCGACTAGATTAGGGACCAGAAACAGAGGGAAGATGACTCTTCTGAGATCATCTACCAGGCTTTAGCAAGCCTGGACAGAAATCCTGAGTTACTGAGTTAGGTCCTGTGATGCTGTTGGTCGTGACCCCTCCAAAGGGCACGGCTCCCTGCAGGTCTCAAGCGTCCTGATTTCAACCTTGCTTGCAAGGAACACCTGGACACCTTGTCTTGAAAGGAGCCTGCCAAATGGACAGTTGGATGTGGCTGTGAGTCAGCAGGCAAGACACCTACACAGAGCAAGTTCACCACCTGCCTGCAGCAGGCAGGCTTGTTTCTTCTCGTTTTAATCGGTTTTAGCTTGTGGTTCCTGCTCATTGTAACCACTTACGGTTCTCTGCCATCTCCTAGTTCCCCATGCTGTGAGAGAAGGATTCCTCTGACCAAATGACATCTGTGATGCCTAAGGAGGTCATCTGGTCTCCTTCTACAATAAACAGAGAGAAATGGACATTTCTGGGCTGAGATTCATCTCATTCTAAAGCAAGATGGTGAAATAGCCTACGCAGTAAAAGTGCTAATTTCCATTCTTTATTATGAAAAGCTCAGGTAGGCACATGCGTGCCACAGACCTCTAAAACATGCTGAGATGTTGCCTGCTCTGGCAAATGCTTTGCAGGATTGTACGGGATCTTGCAGTGAGCTCAGATTATAGAGCAAACTGCTGCGCTCTTCCTTCCCTTTAAATATTGCTCTGCAGGGAGCAGTGGCTCTCTTGAGGGCAGGAAATTATATTTTATGTGTAATTGATTTGGAGTTCCCTAGAGCTCTGTTCGCCCATCGATGCCCAAAAGGCCCTGTCCTCCAGGCTGCAGAGATGGAGGCATGAGTTATGCCTGCTGTTAATGAGTTTTAGACACAGTCTTCCTAATAAGATGAACTCACAGTCTTTTTTTGCTTCCATTTTTTGGGTGTAGGCTCACTGATTTCTCTCTCATTGCTCGCTTTTGAAGGGGGAGGCTGAGGGTCAGGGAGAACAAGGACTGATAACAATGTTGAATTTAACACACGATGGACAGACTGTTTTGGAGGGTGAAGCTCCTTCCTCCCATCTTTCCTCATAATCCAGCTTTACCAGTGTCATTTGTTACACTGAGCCCCAGCTTGGAAACATGCGCACGCATGCTGTTAGCTCTCACCCCTCACACCAACAGACACATCAACAGGAGCCTCCAAATTTGGACACTTTGTTTTCAATGTCTAAAGTTAGACCACTTAAATACCACCCCCCACCCACCTCATGTGAGTTTCTTGCAGCTTTGGTGGCAGTAGATGGGCTGCTCCTCACCTTCAGAATGCTTCAGCCCAGGAGCAGTTTATGGGAAGCACAAGAACAACTGTGCTGTGAAGACCTGTAGATACACAGATACTTACTGTTTGCCAAGATGTGCTGCTCAGGACACAGTGGGCTTGAAGAGTAAATTTCAGATGAGGCATGGGTAGGAGCTAGATCCAGGTCTGCAGGGCTGAAATATTTGCTTTGATGGCATCTTCCACATCTGGGAAGTGCTGGGGCTAACTCTCATGTTTGGGTACTAACTAAAAATATCTCACGGGTGTTGTGGTCTATAAAGTCCGTGGGCTGTGCTAGATCTATGCTTGGTCTTACTAAACATCTCGGCCAGTAGATGTTGCTCTTGGCTCATTCTGATGCGATCAAAAAAGATGTATCCAAGCTGAGACATTTGGGAACCCTCTGAAGCCACCCAGTGCAGATCAGTGCCTCACCCAGCATTCTGCTTTTGGCCATCTTGGACCATCCCACAGGACCACAGAGGAAAATATGACACAACTCCTCAGACAGCAGTCATTTGTAATTAGTAGGTGTAATTATTAGCTGGTGTTTGCCTTGTGCTAGGTGAGGATTCCTGGACAAAGAGTCAATATTTCTAGGGGAGGTGTTGGATTGTACTTATCAGAAAGGTGGTGTGGACAGCTGCAGAGACAGAAATGATAGGATTAAAACATGCTTTTAAAATGAAGCTGGTGAGACACTGGTCCAGGTTGCCCAAAGACGTGGTAGAGGCTCCATCCCTGGAATCATTCAAGGTCAGGTTGGATGGGGCTCTGAGCAGCCTTCTCTAATTGAAGATGATCACTGCAGGGAGGCTGGAATAAATGACCTTTAAAGGTCCTTTCCCACTCAGACTATTACATGATTTGATGATTCTGTGCCGAGATAGTCTGGAGTGAAACAGGTGTTGGTCTTGGGGCTGGAAAGGGCTCTACCTCTCACCTGAAATCGAGCCCCATGATCCTTTTGTGCCACATGGAACAGGTGCCATGTCCCGTGTGTATCTGATGGCTTCAGATACAACTCATGGAGAAAGGAGTGGAGAGCAGGGCTGAACTCCTGGGCTTGTATGCATGTGGTTATGCAGATGGGATTTAGCCACGTTTCTAGTTTCATGGAGTGTTAGAGGAAAATGAATCACGTGTTGTATTGACTCTCCGTCCTGAATACTCCTGGCAGTCAATGGTAACCCAGCCGCTCCTGACTCCTCTGAGCACCAGTGGTGATGAAAGGAAAAAAGGATGCATAGAAATCTTCCACTGTCAGTCTCCATCCTCTGTTTGCATGTGGATTAACTTCCACTCAGATGTGAGGAATGTGCTGGGAATAAAAGAAACATCCTCGGTCTGTCCAGAATCCACCCATTTGTTCAGACAACCTTGTAGCTCAGGGATATTTGTCTGCATTTTCTCATAGAAAAAAAAATAGTTAATGCACATGAAGTATGGTCAATAATTTGTAAAGTAGTCAGAACCTCTATATATCTGTTAATATACCCACTCTTCTCCTCTTCCTCTGTATGCACGGTCATCTCTCTCGCTCTGTAGTACCAATCACAGCAGTATTTAGGCACTGTCTAAAGCAAGCTCTTAGGATCAATGACTGTCTTGCCCGGAGAGTGCCAATCCCAGGATGGCTTTCATCTTAGTTAAGGCCTCTTAACATTGCTGGAGTATAAATGACCAATCTGAAGAACAGAAAACACAATTTACAGATGCCTGGGTAAATATTGAGCCTTTGTGGCATCTCTTCATCATCTGTGCTGATATATTCTTTCAATGCTGTGTCGTTCTTGAAGGACCTCAGGCCAAGGAAATTTCATGTGAGATTTGTCCATAGGAAGGAATGGTTTTAAGAAGGACAGATCTTGATCTCGGTTGGCTGAAGATTATGAGAAGCAGGGTCTGGCTCAGCACACTCAGGGTTAGAAAATGCTCGTGGAGATGCTTCAGATGCTTACTGGGGAAGGGGCTTTCTTTTAGCAGTCACAGCAGGAGAAATCGGAGGGGAGAAGACCTTATCTGTGGAAAGGTAGCGTGGCCACACAAGCCATTCTGCATCAATCCATTATGAAGAACAAAAACTCAACTTCTATTTAGTTTTCAGAGTAAAAACCACGGCATAAGACCGTAAGTCTGCTGCCTTCAGCACCAGGTGGAGTTGCCTTTCCTCATGTCACCCTGGGACTCTGAAGGGACATAATAGGCATGTGTGAGCAACCCCCTCTCACCACTGACAGAAAAGGTGATGACCTTGGGAACGGTTGTTTAGGAATCACTCTGGGAATTGCTTTTAATCATTATAATCCATGAGGGGCCTGTGAGTGAATTGCTGTGCCTGCAGTCTCTTTTACAGCGGCCCAACTTCAGAATGCTGGCAATGATGCTAATGACTCAGCTCAATTACCACACCTCAGCGTCAAAGTCAAATGATCAATATTAACCCCTTAATTATAACATTGATAGAAGTTGATGATATTGATTTCTTGCCCTGGATGCTAAGGCATGCTGGATACCACGTGGTCATTATCCCAGGTGCGAAGCTGTTGCTGCTGGCTCCTTAAACTATCATGAAGAATCCAGTGGTAGCTTTCATTTTGGGTGCTTCCAGGGGTTTGAACGTATCTGCCTTCTCCTTGGGCTGTACGTGGTGGGCTCTGTTGCCCATGGGACACACTGATGAAGCTGTTGTCAGTGACTGCAGGTGTTTGCTATATAATAACTCCTCTTCACTCATCTGCAGCCGGGATTCCCAAGGTGGATCTGCTCATACGTCAGATTTCTGTTTCCTACCTTAAACGCTGGCAGATTAAAAAAATTCCTCCGTTTCCAAAAGACTCTAATTAATTTGAGCAACCAACAGGCCTCAAGTAATAGTCGGAAGAGCTGACAATACTGACTGTCCAGCATCAATTAAATCAAAGAGATCCTGCAAAGACCAATGAATGAAAGGCTTCATGGCTAACTTCAACATTTGCGGTGCTAAGGACCTAGTCTCCTGCCAGATGACCCACTGTAACTGGGATCCCAGAGAAGAGAGTGATATGTTTTATGTGAAGTGACTAGCAATGAGGTGGTTCAGAGGCTCAGAGCATACCTCAGATGGCCTTCAGAGACCTTTGTCTGAAGGTGTCTGAAATTGAGGTGAAAGCCTCAATTTCTCTGCAGTTCATGAATGCCTAAAGGGAAGATTTGGCCCTGGATGCTACACAGTGCCTCTAAATTGTGTGCACATCCTTTTTTACTGCTAATACTTACCGATCATGTACAAATTCAGGACAGACTTTGCCCAGGTCAAGTCTGCGTCTAGTAGAAATTGCAAGCTTGCAACTTAATTTGATCTTCTCCATCCTACAGGTAAGGAATGCCTTTAAGGATTTCCTGGTTTTTTAAAAATATCTTTGGGAACAACACATCCAGGAGGGCAATCCCTTCCCAACACAGTGGGGAGGGAGGAGGAGGAGGTCCTAGGATAGGTCCTATCAAAGACCTCAAATCTCTGAAAAAGGTGAAGATGCTACATCTCAGTTTCTCTTTTGTTTGTAGTTCTGTTTTGCTTCCTTGAAAACATCGGGTCTGGAAGAGAAGGGTGAAAGGCAGAGAGATTCCTTCCTCATCACAGAATCACAGCTTCACAGAATGGTAGGGGTTGGAAGGAACCCCTAGATATCAGCTAGTCCAAACTCCCTGCCAAAACAGGTGCACTTAGGGCAGGTTTCACAGGAACATGTCCAGGAAGGTTTGGAATCTCTCCAGAGAAGGAGACTCCACAACCTCTCTGGGCAGCTTGGGCCAGGGCTCTGCCACACTCACAGGAAAGAAGGTTTTCCTCATGTTCAGATGGAACTTCTTGTATTCTAGTTTGTGTCTGTTGCCCCTTGTCCTGTTGCTGGGCACTACTGACAAGAGTCCAGACCCATCCTTTTGACATCTATCTTTTAGATCTTGATAAGTGTTGGTCAGATCCCTTCTCAGTCATCTCTTCTCCAGCTCAACACCCCCAGAGCTCTCAGCCTTTCCTCAGAACAGAGATGCTCCAGGCCCCTCAGCATCTTTGTAGCTATGTTGGACTCTCTCCAGTGGCTCCTTGCCTCTCTTGAACTGAGGAACCCAGAACTGGACCCAATACTCCAGATGTGACCTCACTAGGGCAGAGTAGAGAGAGAGGACAACCTCCCTCGACCTGCTGGCCACACTCTTCTTAATGCACCCCTAGGTACCACTGGTCTCCTTGGCCACAAAAGCACACTGCTAGCTTATGGTTAACCTGTTATCCACCAGCAGTGCCAGGTTCTCTCTGCAGAGCTTCTTCCCAGCAGGTCAACCTCTAACCTGTACTGGGCCATGGGTTTATTCCTCCCCAGGTGCAAGACTCTGCTCTTGCCCTTCATCTTCATGACCTGCCCTGGTGCAGTAACTCCATCACTTACTCTGGACACCTCAAGTGCAGATATAGCTCTATATTATTTCCTGCCACCATGTCAAGGCTGGGACAGCGTCCTACCACACTCAGACTGATCCTGGGCATTAATTTGTATAGTCATTCCTGATCCCAGTGGGAGTGGTCAACCCAATAAAGGCTCTCAGATGCTCATCAGTACAATGCAATTTCTGGTCCCAAGCAATCCAGTTCAGACAGCATCTCTTCCAAGGGCTGTTTTAACTGTCTTTGGACGCTGCTGGGTGTCTTCTTGCAGCAAGGCGACCTCCTGAGCTCCTTGGACATACAGTCCTTATTGACCTCCAACTTTGACTTGCAGATAAGCATCTCTCTTCCCTTATGACCTAACCCATTAGATACACATCAGCATTTAACTGCTCCAGACTTTTTTCACTCACCTTGCCCAGTTGGTCCGTGACCTGACCATTCTGTCTGTCCTCCTCTTAACGAGGGGACTTAATAAGAGACCGAGACAAGCCTAAAGCCTGCTCCCTTCTGCAATGAAAAACTCTAATGACATGTCAGAGGATGAGCCGGTAAAGGCAGCCTCTGCCCTGCAAGGCAGCCAGGATTAACATCTTCCCACTGCAGGATGAGTGTAACCGACAGCTCCGCGAAGGAGAGGACACCGAAGGCAGAAATGTCTCCTGACAACTTGCTTGTTCGCCAGCCTTCCTCAGAGGTGCGCACACCCCGAGTGCTTTCATGTGGTTTTTCAACCGCCTCCGTTCCCCTTCCGGGCAAAATCCTTGATATTGACATCTCTGTGTGAAGAGGGCTTGGCTGTGCGTATCAAAACGTCGTTAAATATTTGGTTTAATAACTGCCAAGGCGGCTGCCTCAGCATCACGCTGGAGTTGGCGTTTCTGGCTCCATCTTGGGAGCAGTTAGTGGAGCCAGGAGTGCTGTGAGCCACGAATAGTGTCTGTAGAGCAGCATCTCCTTGGCAAAACTACTCTGAGCGGGGGACACTTGACTTTTGAGTTGTCCTCCTGGGTGATATACTCTATGTCCTCTTGTAAGATGCTTACCTAAAGAAAAATTTTAACTTCTGTCTGAGCTGTACAGCAGCTGCTCTGTGATAACTGCGGGCAAGTCTTTTTAGTTTTCCAGCCCCTCCCTGGTTCATCTTGCAGAGGCAGTAATAACACAGCCCTGCCTTGCAGGGCTCTTGTGAAGAGAAATATGTCGTAGCTCATGGAGGACTGAGAAACTGCAGTCTTGGGGACCATAGAAATCCTTCAGCTGGAAACGCTGTTCAGGAAACAAGCTGAAATTGCGTGGGGCTTGCAAAGCTCTGGCTGTTCCAACATGTCGCTGCATTTACGGGTTTGGGCTTATGCAATGTTCTGCAAGTGCTTTACACCTTTTTAAAGCTGGAAACACCTTTGGCCAAACCGAGGCCCTTCAAGCCAGGACAGATGGAACATGAAAGGAAATTGCGCAAAAGCTCTTCTGCGATTTCCTTTTTTTGAACGAGCTTTTCTGAACGCAGATAGTGAAACTCATATCGGGAAAGGTTTCGGCCAATTTGGACTTCACAGGTTTTAATGTGTTTCATGTATTTATCCCCTCACAGAGACACGCGTGTTTCTATGCCAATATGTCCCCTCTGTGCGTTGCGCTGAGCCCTACAATAACTTGAAGAAGCAAGCAGCGTGAGAGCTCAGCTCTGGTGAGATTTATACAGTATCAGAGAGGTTCAGGGCGGGAAAGCGTTTTATTCCTCCCCGGTGGTGCATGCTAGATTTTTCTTCAAAAGTCTGTTCTTTGATATTTTGCCTGCTCTGCTTTGAAATAAGTTAAGTGATTAGGCCTCTACGGCTTTCTTAGAGGAAGACTTTTTCCCCAGCCTTATTTGATCTCCTGCTCCAGACTAAACAGTCGCTTTCTCATTTCCCTGCCCACCTCCCCCACTATTTCCACATAAATAATCTCTTTTTATCCCTGGTGTTTCATTTGCAGGGATTCATGTAATAAGCGCAGCTTTACGCTGGGTTTCCTTGAAAGCTGAGCACAGTGGCCTCATTTCCACCCTCCCTAAGTGATTTGAGCAGGGGGAGATTGAAGCTCGTCCTAAATGTTTGCCCATATTGGGCCTCGTTACCTTCATTTGGAGGGACTTTGAATGTTACGGAAATCAGTGATAGCTTTGGCCACTCAGCAGCTCTGAAAAAAATCACATCACTTATTTGAGTACTTATTTGAGTGAGTAAGCTGAGCAGCTTTTTGCATGGTGGTGTGGAATACGGGCTTGACCTTGAGCTGTCTGTGCTCTGAGCACATCTCCATGAAGGAGAGTTGTAGTAACAAAGTTAAGGTAGGAAGAGGACAAGGAGTAGGGAAAGCCCCAGAAGCCATCTTGTTGGCCAGATCGGAGGTCTTTCAGCCCAATATCCTCCCATTGGCAGTGGCCACCAAGGGAAAATGGCAGAACAAGACAAGCATACAACATCCTTCCAGCCTCCAGCAACTTGCAGCCCAGAGACCTTCTGAGCAGGGGCTGCTGGTTTCATATCTAATAGAATTTGGTGGGTTTTTCTTTCACGCATTTCCCTAGCTACATTTGGTATTCATAGAAACTTCGGTACCTTTTCATGCTGTGACAAGCATTGCACAGTTCGACAGTGCTCTGCGTCTGTAAATTATGTCCTTCATTGGTTTTGCACTGGTCTCCTGCTAGTTTCATTTGACATCCCTCAATTCCAATATTGGAAAAGACAACGAGCAACCATTTGCTGGTTACCGTACCTTGGTCACTCATGAACTTTTATTGCATCTTTGTCATTTTCCCACCCTGACTCATCTCCTTTCCATGGAGGAGAGTCCTAATGTATGGTTATGGCTGTTGTTAGTATAGAGGTTGTCAGAGGTAAACACAAGCAGCACAGAAGGGATGATCCTGGCTGAGCAGATCAATGCCCTTCTCTTGGATCTCCCTTATCCTACTTGCTGGCTATTCTAGCTTGAAGTTTGCCAGTGGTTTGTGCACAGATCAGCCTTCCCTTCCCCCTATTCCTGAGAATCCCGTAAAAACGTTTGTGCAGTCTCCAAACTCTCATCCTCAAATTCTCTTTTCTCTGTAGGACAATGAGTCCTATAGGTCTTGAGGCAAGGGACCCTCTTGGTTTGCGTGGCATTCCCAAGAGTGTCTTTCACGATGACTCACAACAGGATTGATCTGTCTCCTTAGAGGGTCCTCCTTGTGTGTGGTCCATTTTCACTTGGTAGGTTCTCAAGATGTCTCTGCTTGTCTTGTTTCTTTGATCATCTCAGGGCCTTTGTTTTTAATTAGATTAGCTGGCTAATCACAAATTTATCAGAGCTCATGACACCCAGTATGGGCAGTGGGCAGAAGAGGACACTTACCCCCAGCCTTTTCGTTGTGTTTCTCACTTGGTTGATAATGGAGGTGTCACGTTCATACATGGTTCATCAAGAGCTTTGGCATCTGAAAGAAGGAGGTTGTAGAGAAGAGCTGGAATGAGTGATTTTTCTTCTTGGGGAACTTGGGGCGTTAGTTTGGATATTAGTGCAAAACAGCAAAGTGTTACATGGGATTTATTTTTGAAAGGGCAGCTAATGAACCACTGGAACCACTCACTTGTGCTGCCACAGGCTTTCATCACATGGGGCATGAGAAGGGGACATCTTGCTGAAGGATTTCTTTCCTATCTTCTACAGAAGTAGCAAACTGAATGCATGGCTCTCCAGGGAAAAATCACTGTTTTGTGTAATAGAAGGCTGTCTTCAAAATAGTCCCTTCTGGACTTGTTCTTTCCCAGCATAGTAAGAAAGGAGAGTGATAAAACCCTGTGGAGCAGCTCTCTCGCTTTCCTCATTGTATAACAAATTTAACTTTCAGATGGTATAAGACAATCTCACTCAATTTCCTTTCAGCATCTTTCCCCCTGTTTTCATAAGAAATAACATTTTATTCATTCCTTTGGGAACTGCTGATGATTCTCAGGCCTTCAGACGCTGTGATACAAGGTCCACCACACTATTACCAGTGGCAGCACACAGGTCTGTGGTGGCTTTATGTAGTCTCAGCATGTTTTTCGGACACAAGTTGTCCTGGCCTGCTAAGTTTGAGAAAGCTGCCAAGAAGAAGTGTCTGATACAGTGTGTCAGCAAAGACCCTTTTGCTGTGCTCTCTCTATTGATTGTTTTGTGTGGATTCCTTAGTTTTTGCTGTTGTCGCTGTCATCTAATTTAAGGCTTTGCTGTTTAATTAAAAGGCATGATTGACTGACTGGCATCTGAGACACATCGCAGCTGTCAGCTGCAAAGACAGACTGCAGATCAGGATGCAAATCTTCCCAAAGATCAAGGGTGTTTGGACGAGGCATCTACATCGAGCTCTCCCTGTTAATTTGTAGTAGGAAAGATCTATTCTTTTGGCATCTCTGCTTGAGATTCGGAAGAAGTGGTGACAAATGTGAGCTTGCCAGTGGATTCTGACCATCTTGAAATCTTCTCCATTTAACTGTGGAGAATTAGGACACATTGGGTCAGCCTAGCATGAAAAGTAATTTGTTTTAGTGTATGATAATGATAAGAACTGGTCGAGGAGGATGGAAAAGCCCTTTAGAAACTGGATTAAAGACCTCCTCGAATGACAGTCTCCATGGCACTCAGAAGAGTCCCATGAGCAGCAGCCTCATGTGCAACAGTCACCGTTGCAAAACTCATGTTAGGAGGTAGGATCATTCCCAAAAAGTAAAAAATATAAGCTAGACCTGGCTATGTGATTGAGGTGATAGCTGCTGGTTGTGAGATGGGAATCTCTGGAGCTGGAGGCTTGAGCCACAGCTAATCCCATTAAAGAGAATAAAGACCAAAGCCTGCAGTTCTGCAAGGCTGTAGCTGAGCAAAACTTTGCTAAGTGGGAATGGGTTGGATGTGTGACATTCACAGGAGTCAGTGCCTTTGAAGAGCAAAATCCTTCATAAAGCAGTTACAGCAGACTCCTTATCTCTGGATTAAGGACAGATGGCAGCTCAACCCACATCAATCAGCAGGGTGCAGCAGTTTGTGGAGAGCTGATGAAGCAGGACTCCAGGGGCAAAAGGGACAATCTGCAAGAACCCGTTAACTTCAGTGGGATTCTGCATTGTATTTCACATGGGTTACTCGCTTCCCAGCATCAGAAAGGTCTCTTCCAACCCCAGTCTTGAAATGTGAGAAGGGGCAGAGCAGGGCATTATGGCATGGACAGGTGGGAATGAATGTTTCCTAGAAGATGGGGAGTCCATGAGGTTGCTGCAGCTCAACAAGTCACTCCTGATGCACCAACTGATAGGGCATGCGTGAAGCCACTACAGCGACAAAATCACACGTGTGTGTCTTCTGCAGCATTGGCACTGGACTAAAAGCATCCGTGTGTTGCCACAGCTCATCTCTTCCACAGCCATGGAAGCTCATGGACTTGTTGTTACCCAGCCACCCCTTTCCACCAGCCAGATGCTTTCAACTCTTGGGTAGGAGAGCCAAGTGTTTTTACTCATGGCACAGCCTTTTTTTCTCCTTCAAAGGTGGGATGGGTATAACTTCATATAATAGGCCCTTAACCGATTGTTTACAGCACCACTAAAAAAGACAAATCACTTGAAACAGTGAATGACTAGACTCAGGAAAAGAAAGGAGATTTCCAAAGGTTTATCTGACAGCCAATAAATAGGATAAAGAACATGCAGTATTTCATTTGTCAGGACCATGGGACAACCTGATGATAAAAAAGAACTACTCCATAAAGTGGGGAATACCTTTGTCTTGGCTATAAATGCCTGTGTTGATTTAATAAGCGCTCTGGTACTTCTCTAGCGTCTCTTTACTACTCACAAATGGGATGGAAACTGAGGAATAAGGAGAGAAAAGAAGCTATCTGCGCCCAGCCTTATAAAGAGATCTCATTTCAGTTAAGGGTTTGAGATCATGGTGGTTTTTATCTTATTTTGACTGGTCCTCCCATTGCAGAGGATAGAGTAAGTAGTCAAAGACTGGAACCTATACTATCCCTCACTCTTTCCTATAGTGAGACCAGGCACCATCTATTTCGATATATTTTTAGGGGGCTAATGTCATCATAGTAGGTTATATCCTGAAATGCAGACCTCTTTGAATAAGCCATCATCAAACTGGGGACACCGTGACAGGCAGCCTGGGTAACCAGTCTGTATTTGGCTTACAGACACAGTATAAAATAACATTTTAAGACACTGGAGTAATAAGACATCCTAAGCGAATAAATCACAAGTCCAGCCAAGGCTTGTGTGGAGCTGCTTTCTCCCTTCCCTAGCCCCACTCCTAATCTGCGAGGGAGTGAGAGCAAAGAAAAACATCCCTAAAAGGGCAAGCGAAGAGCTGATTAGCTCCTAAAGGTGTCTGGTTACAGATATCCTATCGATCAGCTCAGGCATGGCATCAGGATACCTGCCATCGTGCCCGTGGCCTCTCTTGTAAGTGAAACGCAATCCGTATCCCATCAGGAAATGGGAGAGACAAGCCTATGTCCCCGTGCTGTTTAGAAAAGAAACCAGCAGAGAAAGCGACTTTCAGGGGAAAGACAGTCTTCTTCAAGGTCAAATATTGATTTTGTGCCAATAAAAATTCCGTCCTCCACACTGCTGCCAGGATCTTTGAGCACCGTGCCAGCCTCCATCTCCATCCTACTTTATTTTCCCGTGTTATTCTCATTAAGTATCTCAGCAGCTTCTGTTGCATCCAGCAGTGTGAATGTTGCTGAGCGTGGTGTTTATTTTCCCTCTGTCCTGGGAGCAAAAGTTAGAGCACAGCTAGGTTGGTGGTAGTTGCTTCATACTGTGGAGGTGGATGAGTGTCTGCCCATCGCTGGGCAAAGAGGTGCTGGAAACATCCCTATAATCTGCTCTGGCACTTAGTTGGGCTGTTGAGGACCCTCATTTTTCCAGACAGGGCTGGTGTCCTGCCTAGAATGTGTAGGGAGCAGCGGAGCCCACGGCCGAGGTGACAGCAGGGATCTCCGTCGCCTCATAAATAGAGAAATGAAGCCGAAATGGATCTTTTGCATCTCTGAAATCTCCGGCTGTTGGTGAGAAAAAGAAAAGGGGCTTTATTCCATTCTGTTGAAGAGAAACATTTGTCTTTCTCCCAATATTTCCTCTAAAAAACTTACATCTTTAGCTCATTATCTTTATCTGTGCTTGAGCATGACACATAGCTGAAATTTTTGGACTTGGAACTGCTCCAAGTGTAGCTGTGGGTAATGAGAGAATGCACAGCAGGGAAAATAGCCATCTGAGAGTGGCCACCTCTGGGATGAAGGCCACCTCTGCTCCTCCCCGTGAGGTGGGCAGATGATGGAGAGGAAGCAGTCACCAGCTGTTCCAAGCAGAGGCCTGTTACAGAGCAGGTTTTAGCATGCTGCATATGGCCGGTGAGGGGTGAATTGACCACTGAGGGGTATGACAGCTTCTCCATCACTCCAAGAGCCTGGCTGATCCCCTGCTGTCTTTTTACAGCATGAAACCCAGCCTTGCTGGGCTCCCCGTAGGCACACTGCTGAAAGGCTTCGGACTGTGGGAGGAAAGCCAGATTCAGGCAGTCTTCACAATCCGTCCTGCTATCAACTTTTATGGACGTCCCGCCAGGGCCAGTTGTTCTTGGCAGGGAAGATGCAGGGTGGAAAAGGCTGCAGAAGCTCAGCATGTCCCTTCTGCAAGTGGCAGAATCATCCCTGCAGCAAGAGGCTTGCTGGCTCCATCAGCTTGCAGGGTTGTAGCTGGTGGGACAAAGGGGAAGAGCGGCGTGTTCCTGACACCAGTGCTGAGCATGGCTGGGAAGGGAAGCTGAAAAAGCACCTTCATTTTGTGGTGCTCACAGATTGCTCCCCATGGGTGCTACAAGGCTGCCGGAGGGGAATATAATTCCCCCACCAAAGCTGTCCTTGACAGCAGTGCCTCTCTGTGGCAGGTGGCATCTGCAGAGCCCTTTTGTGGGGGAATGCGTGGTGGTAGGACCTGTACCCCTTCCCAGATCCCTTGTGCTGTCTGCCTATAGCCACACGTGTTTGTGTAGGGGAAGAGGGAGGAGAGACAACCTCAGTGATGCTGGATGTGTATCTTGAATTGTTTTTTGCAAGCACCTTCTGGGGTTAGGAACCAACAGGTCACAAAATGAGCAGAGGGTCTTCTGAGAGGAGGGGACCTCTTTGCTGCAGCAAGCAGAGGAACTAGCTAGAAATGGGGTAGGGCTTCCAGGAAGAAAATGTCCCTGTTTTAGAGGTAGGGAATACTTGAAGCGAAGTCAATGAAGAGACAATGCTTCTCCCTTCCCCTCTTGTCTCTTGACTTTCTGGGCTACCTTGTGATGTCTAGTCCTACTACATTCAAAGATACCCCAGTTTGGGGGCCTGGCAGTGGGTACATGGCAGGGTCTGCCAGGCTAGTGTTGCCTTGGCTTCCTGGGTACTGGGCTCTCACCGAAGCTGACAGGGCTTTTCTGGATTTTGCCCAGGTGGTTGGAACACATGGTCAGCTTGGGGCGACTGCACCAAGGACTGCGGGGGAGGCCTGCAGACCCGCATGCGCACCTGCAAGCCCCTTCCCAACGAAGGTCTTGTCTGCGAGGGAGTCCTGGAGGAAGGACGGCTGTGCAATAGGAAGGCGTGCAATAGTAAGTGGAGGCATGTTCCCTTGCACGCACGCGCGCGAGCGAGTGGGTCGCTCTTCCCAGGAGGAGCTTGGCCTCATCGCCGTAAATACCGAAGGATGCTCTAGAGGCGCGGTGAAGCTGCCAAAGGGTTGTGTCGGAGCAGCAAGCCCAGGGGAGCATGTGACTTCGGCTGTGCATGGCCCTGCCCTCCCCTGCCTGACTCGCGGTCATGCATGCACCCGCGCACGTGCCGACACACGTCCTCCAACACGTATACCTGCAGATCCAGACCTTTACCCCCTAACACAGAGGTTAATCTCTAGGAATTAGGCTGGAGAGTTGGGCGGAGGGAAACGTAATGAAGTGCAACAAGGGCAAGTAGGTGCAAGGTCCTGCGCCTGAGGAGGAATAATCCCATGGCCCTGTACAGGTTAGGGAATGACCTGCTGGGAAGCAGCTCCACAGAGAAGGACCTGGCAGTGCTGGTGGACAACAAGTTAACCCTGAGCCAGCAGTGTGTCCTTGTGGCCAAGAAGACCAATGGTATCTTGGGCGCATTAAGAAAAGTGTGGCCAGTAGGTTAAGGAATGTTCTCATCCCCCTCTACTCTGACCTAGTGAGGCACATCTGGCGTACTGTGTCCAGTTCTGGGCTCCCCAGTTCAAAAGAGACAGGGAACTACTGGAGAGAGTCCAACAGAGGCTACAAAGATGCTGAAGGGACTGGAGCACCTCTGTTCTGAGGAGAGGCTGAGAGCCCTGGGGCTGTTTAGCCCTGAGAAGACAAGCCTGAGAGGGGATCTGGTCAATGCTGAGCAAGATCTAAAGGATAGGTGTCAAGAGGATGGGGCCAGACTCTTTTTAGTGGTGCTCAATGACAGGACAAGGGGCAATGGGCACATATTGGAGCCCAGGAAGTTCCACCTAAATATAAGGAAAAACTTTCCTGGGAGGATGCCAGAGCCCTGGCCCAGGCTGCCCAGAGAGATTGTGGTGTCTCCTCTAGAGACTTTCAAAACCTGCCTGCTTGCGTTCCTGTGTAGCCTGCCTTAGGTGACCCCGCTTTGGCAGGGGAGTTGGACTAGTTGATCTCCAGAGGTCCCTTCCAACCCCTACCGTTCTGTGAATCTATAAGCAGGCTTACATCAGGTGTTCATATGCTGGTGATACATCTGCCGCTGGTGGCAAGATACACACCCTTAAAGGCATTTCTTTGACGGTTGGAGCCTCTTTCCCAAACAAATGAAACATGCAGCTAAGAGAGATGTTAATCTTGCTGCTTCTTGGCTTAGTTCACCTTCCCACCCAAGAGTAGTGTTGCTGTCTCTTCCTTTTACAAAATGAAGCCTACCATGCTAAGATACGGAGAAATATCTGGCCGTCACGCAGACACAACCACAGGGCTTGAGCAGGGCAGAGTCTTTGGTAGATGCTCTGCCCTCCACCTGTCATGTAGCCCCTTTCCAAGTCCTCTTCTCAGAGAGCAGGGGACAGATTGTCAACGCCAGTCAGCAGTCAGGTGTCATTGGGTTGAGCTGGTAAACCTCCAGCACATTCATCCGCAGTTCTTTTTCATTGGCTGGCTCAAAAGGAGGATGAAGGGGGAAAAAAACAACAGCAGAAGAAGCTCAGCCCAGCAAATGCAAGTGAATGGCTGATTCTAATTCTTCCCTTCTTTTTATTTCAAATTCATGGTAGAGAATGTTTGAATAACTCCTTCAACTAGTCAAATAACTAGGGAAAGTTCAACTGTCTTCAAAGGCAGGGAAGTACCTCCTGATAAAGGGGAAGTTCAAATAGAGGGACATAAATATATTCCTCTAATAAGGGCTAAAATGATTTCATGCATTTTTTATCAGTTCCATAAATTTAAATCATGTTGCAGTTAGGCCTTTTTTTCCTTTTTCTTGTCTTTTTTTTTTTTTTTTTAATTTAAATGAAACCTTCTAGTATATTCAATTTCATCTTCTTGACTCACAGTTGCTAATTTCCCTCTGAGGTTCGCCCACACTGGTAATATTTAATCTATGTCCCCCACGCTTACTGGTGACTCTGTAGTCGTAACACAACTGTGCCTTGGGGCAGTGGGGGTAAGAGAGCAAGGACCTGGAAGCTGGGCCTGGAAGGAGGTCCAGCTGTGGGACTGGAGCATGCCTGAATGGACCTGTAGGAAGGGCCACACCAGTCTTGGTGGACAATGATGTGAAGGACAAGGTGGATCTGGCATTGTTGGTGGGTAGAAGAGTGTGGCCATTCTTTCAACATGGGGATGCAAGGGACATCAGGCAAAAAAAACTCCTTATGGTACCCGTCCTGTGCTGGACAAACAAAGAGGGACACAGCTTCCCAGACTCTCTTTGCAGGACGTCAATCCCCATCCCTCACCATCTTCAAAGTCTTTCATGGGACCTGTTTGATTCCTTCACATCCTTCTTGAACTGGGATGTGGGAGAGGCAGACTGGACAATGTTTTCCAGGTCCACCCTCACCAGCACTGAGCAAGGGCCATAGCATCTTCCCAACATCTTTGCCCCAAGGGCAAAAGTTTGCTCTTCTTCATAATAGATCTCCTGAGGTTGCTGTGGTGAGGAGGGATGAAATGGAATGGTGGGACAACCATGGAGCCTGGAAGTCTGGAGGGAGTTTCCAAGTCTACTCCTTCCACAGAGCACAGCAGTGAGAGATGACTTGCTATTTACTCACTCGTCTTTTCCAGAACACACCATTCAGCTAAGTTGAGCCTTAGTGCAGAAAAACCTGATTGTAACCCAGGAGCCTATGATTTAATACATGATTTCACTCTTCTTCCTCTCCTGTTTTCTGTTACATACCCAGGCAACTCCTCCTCCAAATTGCAGTGTGGTTAGTCCAGCTGAGCTTATTTGGGAAGAAAAGATCTAGAGCTAAGTGGAAGGCCTTCGTTTGGAAAGAGAGCATGCCCACGGAGTGGGGCTACACAAATTGATTTATCCCTTTGAAATAAATAAGTTAATTCTGATTCATTTTCCCAAGGGCCTCTTTGCAGACAAACTGCCGAGCCCCGTTGTGATGTCTTCGTGCTGGAAAGCCGCAAAGCATTTTGAGGGAAGATGTGAGCAATTAATCATATAAGAAGACTTGCCCATGCACATCTTGAGGTCTGTGTCCTACCTCAAGAGAAATCTACATTTCCTCATATCTACCAAAGCTGTGCTTTTGCCTCTGAACTCATTCTTCAGAATCTGTCCCTTGTTGCCTTTGCAGCCATGCCCAAGAGAGGTGTGGTTTTGACCCAGGAAGGGCTTTTAATTTTTTTTTTTACATATCTGTTCCTTCTTTTTACTGTGATCCGGACCAAAACCCAAGAGGATTGAAAAGTAGAACAGAAATCCTATTTCAAACGTGTCACTGTCGTTCTCATATTGACTTTTGCTCATGGATTTGTTAGGGATGAGTAGGATGTCAATTCTTCCACTTGAACTGTTATTTTCCAAAGTGTTCATTGTATGTTGCAATTAAATAGATTCTGATTATGTTTTTAATTAAAAAAAATATTTAATTTTAAAAATTTCATTTTAATTTTAAATTAATTTTAATTAAAGAAAAATAAAAGGAGAAGAATGGGACAGAAGAACATCTTTATCCCAAATTGTGCAGCATTTCAGTAACTTGTAATAATACCTGACTAACTCTCCAGGTGGTGTGGAGTAGCTGGCACCCTAATTTTCTAGTAGAAAGTAAAGCAAAAAAAATACTCTTTTCCTTGTCCAAAGGGCCGTCTATAATCCTGATAAAACAGCCAAACAAGACAGGGATGAGCACTCTGATATTTTCCTCTTTTCTGTGGAGAAGAGTAAATTGAAACTTGTCCAGGGGACCTCATACCACCACTGAAAAAATCAGTTGCTGACCAAGTTGGATGAGAGTAACACAAAAATAACCAGCACCTTCAAAACAAGGCCAAACTCTTTTCTTCAGCTTCTCCTTCCCTGCTTCTGCCAAAGCTGATGGCTGATCAGCAAGAGTGTTTTAGCTGTTGCCTTGGATGCCCAGCAGCAGGGAGAGGTCTTAGTCTGGTACCGCATCTGGGACTGGTTCTCAGTGGGAACAACTTTGGGTGCTGCCACTCAGCTTCCTGGACCTGCTGAGACGAACCTTTGCAGAGGATCTGTAAGGTTTTCATTAGAGGTTTTATTTTGCCTGGCCATGGCAAATAGGCTAGACGGATCCAACCTTTCTTGTCCTGCAACTCCTCCCCAAGGTGGATCTTCTCCAGATCCTGTCATCCTTCCTCTTCCAGAGCTTTCTCAGCTGGACTTTCAGCAGGTCTCAATATGTAGCAGTGGGAATGGTGGTTCTCAGCCTTTCTGTGAGTTGTGCCTTCTCGAGATAAAGGTATAGCTACACAGTTCCCAGAGCTGAGTCTGAACACGCTGTCTGGAGGCCATAGTGTTGTTTGAAATCACTGCGCAGGGGTGGCTGAACGACTCCACAAGTGCCACTGGTATGTGGTCTTTAGGTTTTTCCACTTGCTTGGGCCACCACCTCTGCTGTTCCATGTAATGGAGTCTCTCTTGCTTGATGATCTTCATCTGGCTCAGTGTCCCCAGGAATGCACACCCAAGGCCAATGGCAAGTGAGCCAGGTAGGTGATCTCCATGGGCAAAACCCAAAGCTGTGAAACACTGAAGAAAAACTTGAAGGCTCATCCCAGGTTGGAAAGGAAACTTTGTCTGGTAACAGCAGCTTGGCTTATGCAAAGCCTTTTCTCATAGCGGCTGCTCAGCTCAAGAAACGTAATTTGAAGGACAACATTCAGTCTTTGTTGTAACTCTGATTTTTCCTTGCTAGCAACAAAGGACCTGGTGATATCCTCCTCTCCGGCACAGACAGGGGAGAGTTCCTCCATCTGTTGGATTTGGCCAGGAGCTCCTGGTTTTATAAAAGGAGGGAAAAAAGCCAAACTGAGTGTGGTGGCAAGTGCTTGCAAAGGAGCTTTCCAGGTCCACCCACTTTGGATGGAAGGGGACACCCACTGTGCTCTGGTGGCCCCTCCTAACTGCACGGTGCTAGAAGCGGTGGTTGCTCACAACCTGGCATGCACAAGTTCCTCACACGGAGGTTGGATGGACAACGTGGCAGGACAACATCCAAACCAGAGGGCGGATGTCACGGGCCTGACCCTGGAATTTGGCAGTGCCAGAAAAATTCAAGAACAATCAGAGGTGTAGGCAGCCTGCGTTTATTCCTGGGGAATGAAAAGCAGCAGAGGAGCCAGCTGAAATCCTGCCATCCCATCTGGCAGAGGCAACGCAAAAGCATCTCTGACATTTATGAACATGCAGTCTGGGCAGACATGTCTCCCCTAGGCTGGGGAAGGGGTGGCTGCACCCTCCCATCAGGTGCAGAAGCGTGTCACCGGCGCAGTCCTGTCGATCCATGCTGGATTCCCAGACTCAGGCAGGTTCAGGATCAAGCCCTTCAGCTGTGTAGCTGCTAATGGTGCGGAGAAACGCGTGTCCCACATGACGTTCAAAAAAACGGAGCCTCCGTCTCTGCCACCCTTGATTTGCATTAAAAATAGCGCTTTTTTTGCTGCAACCACCAAACTGAACTATCCAGTGCATGTGTAAGAGCATCTTCACTCCCCACAGGCCAGGCTAGAATTCATTGAAAGATGGAAGATCACCTTGTCCTAATAGGTACCTGCTGCTGCCTGCAGAGCCTTCACCCTGTCCCCCCTTCTAATGGTGGTTCAGACATTTCGTATCTGGAAGTCACACATCTCACCCAGTGACGTTTTCACAAGTCTCAGATGTTCAAACAGAAGTGCTTTGGGCTGCTGCAGTTGACATATATCCAGTGGCCTCCAACATGACCCTCTTCTACTTTCACTGAGATCTTGGGTTTTAGATGTTGGTGATTCTGCCCTTCTCCGTTTTACTCCTTTGGCAGCTGCTGGATGCCCCAGAAACTCCAGAGCCAACACCTTCTCCTTCGGTTTTACTGTGCTGAGCTACATTGACACCATTTCAATGTTGGTTCTTTTTAATCAACCCTCTCCACTCTTTGCTCTGGTCCATCATTTCATTCCCACCACTCCAGTTTGTCTGAATAATTTTCATGATCCTTCTATTTTCTTTGCCTCTCCTGTTTGGGGGATGAGTATAGAGGGAAGAGTGTGTAGCTTTGGTGGGACAAAGAATCATAGAATGGTTTGGGCTGGAAGGGACCTTAAAGCTAACCTAGTTCCGATCCCCCTGCCATAGGAGACGTGCTTAGATGTTAAAACTTGGCTCAAAACACTGAAAAATCTCTGCATTTATTTTTTTTTCCCTCTGTATCTGTGGCAAGGTGCTGTCTGACACATTACATGTTCTCATTAGAAGTGTTGGTCACCCGCGTCCTCTTCCCACTACTGCCAGCATTGCAGCATCATCCATCCTATCCATTTTTGAGCTATATTCTTCCAAAATCTCATGTGTTTGCCTTTGCTTGCCATTGAAATACCTCTTGCGCTCATTATTAGACATTATTCGTCTAGCCCTCATGTTAGCTTCTCCAAGGTGCTGGGTGTTTCAACAGTGTGCCAGCCTCGCAGCATCCTCACAGCCACTAGACCTGATTACCTTTAATTAGGGTGGGCAATAACAGCTCAGGCTTGTCACATCCATCCGGGATCAAAGGAAATCCTGCAGCTCCTTTGAGACTAGATCAGTCATTAAGAGATGTCAGTAACATGGGGTCCAAATGACTGGTGAGAGGAGGTCCAGGGTGCCAGAGTTGCATTTAAAACTCTTATTTTGCTCCTTTATCTTTCCTTTCTTCTGTTCTCCTTCTATCTCGCTGTCCGTCCATCCATCCATGCTCGCTGGTTGCTTTTGGGATATTTAATCCCAAGTTTTTCTTGTCACCTTCCTTTCACTAGGCAGCTGACAAAGCCACCCAAGCTCCACATCTACCTTCCGTTTCTCCTCCCAGCCTAAACACACCCCTGGGAAGCCCATGGGATTTACTGCAGATGGAGATTTTGTGTGTTCTTGTGGCTTCTGTGCGCTCATGAAGAGGACTTAGAGCAGATGAAAGTGTGTGGGTATAGCCAGCAGTGGGTGGTGGGACTAGAGCAGGTTTTGTGATGTGTCCCAAATACGGGACTAATTTAACCTGTCTCCTAAGCAAACTAAAGACACTGAAGATTGGAAAGCTAGTTAGAAGCTGGCATTTTAAAAATAATGAATCTCACACAGGAAAGTCCCGTGACTGTAGCTATTAAAAACAGAGGATTTTGGCCCTTTGTATTCCAAGAAAGAGCCAGACACAGCCAACGTACATGACAATACCAGGATATTTGCAGTCCTGATGTCTGGCTGTCGGTGCCTTTCCCTTGATGGTGGCAGGCGGGTGAGTCCCATCCCTTCCAGTCAGCAGCCTGCAACCAGTGTGGAGAAGGTTTGAAGAAGTCAGAGTGACCAGTTCCTCGGTTCCTAACGTCCTGCTTTTGGGCGAGAGTAATAGGAAATAATATAATTTCACACGACTAGACAAGCCTCTTCCATGAACCAAGCTGCTGAACAGCAAGTCTGGCTCCTGGCAGGGACTCTCTGAATCATTCCTCTCCCTCCTCTGCTTTCCCTTTTTGGATGGCGATAAAGACTCCTGCCACCACAATGAAGCTTCATTAACCTTTATTAATTTTCTCCAAGCTCTGGGATCAAATTTGTCACCATTTCATCTCTTGGCAGTTTGTACTTCCTGAAAAGATGTCTGACTGTTTTACCTCCTTGGGGACAAAGATCTTCTGTCTGGTACATGCTGTTTGGAAACAAATTGGTTGCCAGATCACAGATTACTTGGGCTTAGTTCTGCTCTCTGCTGTTCTGCATGACTCCGGTGGCATCAGCTGAGCCCTCCTCATTTACAGCAAGCAGCGTGGTGGGTGGGATTTGGTTGCTATTGCTTGGTTGTTTCTTTGTTTACTAGGCAGGGCATGTGTCAGGGTCACAACATGGCCAACAACATGGAGAACGGAAGTCTTAGTATCCCCTGTAGCAAATTTAGGGCTGATCCACGTGGGATGAAAATGCGAAGCTGGCAGAAGCATGGATTTGGAAGGAACAGAGGTGCTAGCTGTCAGTCAGGAGTTAAATGCCTTTACTCCACAGTGGATGCATTATTTACCTTCTGCTCTCAACTCTGTGCTGGGAGATTTTCATTCAGGAGCTTCTCTTTCACTGAATTAGAAAGGGGCCCAGCTATAGCTCTGTTGGTACATCAGTCACGTCGTTGATATCAGACCTTCATCTCTCCTTGTTGCTCGTGTTAGGGTAGAGTCTGCGAAGGAAACAGCCTTTTGAGCCATCCCTTTCCTTTTCACCTGCCTTCACCTGCCTGCTCCACTCAGCATTTTCTAGTTACTCTACAGAAGTAGCTGTTGGTTGCAAGGCAGAGTTTTCCACCAAAAAAATTCTGCCAGCCATCAGCATAGATAGATGCCACCACCCAGCTCGGGACGGTGACATTCATCGTCAGCGCATCTGAAAAGGCTGAGTCCTCCATAAGTACAGCAAAGAGTACGGACACCCTGGAAAATCATTGCCGTTGATTAAAGACCAGACATAAGGGATCATATTCTGCATGGTCCCAAGTCTCCCTGAGAAACAAGGGGTTGAATGGCCAGCCAGGCCAAGTCTCGCAGGCTGCCTCGGTGCTAAAGCCTCGGGGACTGCTGGTGGCCAGGGGTGCTGGGGTTGGAAAGCAGGTGGTTGTGTCAACCCAAACCATCAACGTTGCAGGTCGCTGTTGTTTATACGTGTAACCTTTGTAGTGAAAGATCTTGCAGAGTGAACCAAGGTGTATTTACATGACCCATTACCTTGCCATAGCCAATGGACGCTATAATTCCAGAAGCCAATCGCTGAGGTCCACAGATAACAGAAAGCGAGAGGACACTGACGAACTGCAGCACTACGGGTACCCTGCACCTCAAATAGGTAAGCTCTGACCTACCACAGCTTCTAGAGCTGGAACACTGCCTGGTCACTGCACTTCCTGGCTGGGATGGGCTGACTGCCTTGACTCGCTTTGCGGTTTCAATGACCCAGTTAACCAACTCTTTTCCCCACCAGCTTAGTGTGGGCTTAGCCAACAAGCCACACGCTGAGCAAATGGTCATCACCCGGTTTGCTCCCATCCCATTACCCTGCAGGGTTTTGTGTTGTTGCCGTTAGCCAGAGAAGGCAAAAAGGGTTAGACACAAAGCCCTAACAAGACCATGCATCCCACAAACCGCTTCTCATGACCCTGCCTACTCCTAAGTCACTGCTTTGTCTGAACTATCTAAACCACCATGGTTCGTTAAGCCAAAGCTGACCTTACTGCGATACAGCCTCTTTGCTGATGTCCATGTCATGCCTTCCCATTGACCGTAGGAGGACGTGTGGAGGACATGATGGGGAGAGAGCAGGACTGCTTTCCTCCGTCACTGCATCTTCAGCCATGTGCGAGGACTTGTATCTGGTAGGTTCTCTGCAGGACCTTCCACACTTGTGTGACAGAAGAGGAATAATATGTAGCAATATCAGAAAGTGTGGTCTGGGAAGGTGGGAATGAATTGGACCTAGATCTATGGCAGGTCCAATCTGAAGAGGTTTTGTGCTCTTCCTTCATGGCTGCCTTTTGTGACAAGAGCTCAATACGTCATGGGTCTGGGCAAAACAACGTCTGCTGAACCCGATTACGGGTTAAAATAATTGCCCCATGGCCTTATGAACACTTTGTGCTCTAGAAAGCCTTCAGACAGGTGATTTAAAGAGCCAGAGCTGGGAAATAGATCTGTAAGGGAGACTGGGTCATACTCTGGTGTGAATTAGCTGTGCTCCATCCAGCCCAGCAGGACTTTGTAATGTGCAGCAGTGAACAGGATCAGGAAGCCATGTGGTGTGGTGGCTCTGGGGGTGACTGAGCAATGACTGGGGTGGTGGCTTCCAGTGCAAGGCAGAATATGGTCTGAATTTCCTTGGTTGTGGCTTTCAATGCAAGACAACGGATGGTCTGAATTTCCTTGCTGCCCTCCACTGAATCTTCTCCCTCCAGTGGGGTCAACTCTGCTGTCTGCAGGATCAGTGGCGGCTGGCAAAAAGAGGGGAGGGTGTTTGCATGGCTGTAACCTGGTGAAGCTGAGCTCGATCTCTCAGTCACATGTGTCCAAACGGGGAGGAAGAGAGGATGCTCCAGGGCAGGTCCTGTGATGTCCTCTGTTGTTCCTGCTCTGCCTCATCCCAGGTGCTTCCCTGCTGCTTTGTTCCAGCCTGTAGCTCAGTCAGTTTATAGCTTGGCATTTCTTCCTGTCGTGCACGCAGGATACTGCATCTGAGCTCGGGGACATCTCTATTAACTCCCTGCAATTGTAGCTACTGCCGTAGCATGGCTGACTTGGGCTGTGCTATCCTGAAGTTCAGCATGTCCTGGGAGATGTGCGTTGTCCTGCTGCATTCTTGCCACGCTCCTGTCACTGTCCCAGGAGCAGCAACTTGCAGACGAGTTGTTCAAAGAAATCAGGATGGAGGAAATGTGAAGACCAGGCAGAGGGTATAGGCCAGGAAGGGATTTAGGGGGAGTCTTTAGCTGGGGATACCAGGACAAAGCACAAGTCTTCTCTAGCAATTGACACAGTTTGTAGGGGATAAGGCATTTCACATCCTCTCAAAACCTTGAAAGATACGAAACATAAATATAGCTGATATTCGCTATGAGGACTAGGGAGGAGGGGATGGTCCTGCCCAGTTGAAGGCCAGTATTTTCCCCTGCCCACCCTTGGTAGCCCTGGTGTCCAGGTCCTCTTGGCCCACAGGCTCTGGCACTGTTGTGCTCTCAGCTGCGGTGCCGATGGCTGCCCACGTGTCTCTCCCAGCAATAGCACAAGAGCAAGATCCAGCCCAGCATGTCCCTGGCATGGGCCCTCCCAGCTTGGCCTTCCAACAGCTTCCAGGAGGTCTTTGCCAGCAGCAGGATGTGAGCGAAGAAGCGGCTGCACATGGCCAGATGTCAGATTGACGGAGGACACCACAAGCAAAAGGATCCTGGCGAGGGGATGACAGTGATGTGCTGCTCCATTAGTGCCAAGGGAGGAAGTGTCACGGAGAAGCTGCAGGCCCTGGTGGGGACCCTGCAGGCAGCTGGACTATCTGCAAGGCCAGCTCAGTTACTCTCAGGGCTGGCCAGGCCCTGGAAAGGATCCTAGATTGCAGTGCTACGTCCCCATGGAGCGATGTCTCCTTCTGCAGCACCTGCTGAGACATCTCCAGCTGCAGGAGAGGTGCTGCAGCTGGCTCTGTAGGAGCAGCAAACCCTGCAAAGGAACATAATCCCACCTGAAGTGGGGTCCTTGTCCTTGTGAAATCCTTTGGGACACTCCTGTTAATCCCCAAGCTAGCCTGGAGACTAATCAAAGGTCAGTCCCGCAGAGACATCTATCTACAGGCACCAGCCATGATGGAGGGCAGTGCATGGTCCCTTGTCCTCTGGGGGGGTGAAGACCCATTTGGTGGAGTGCATCCCTCACAAGTCTAATTATAAGACAGTACCGAGCTGGACTAGGAGGCCTTCAAACCTGATGGGCATGGTGGACTTCCTGCCCTTATATAAAAAACCCAGAGCCAGGATCCACTTCTGGGATGAATAATTGGAAGATATTACATCACATAATTTGTATTTGCTGCAGCCTGACCCACGAGGGTGCAGAAATTCTTCTCATCCATAGTTTTAGCAATGGGCAATATTCTGCTTCTCTTGGATAGAAAATGAAAGAGTTTGTCCTGATGCCTGAGAGCCTCTCAGAACTGGGTTGTGCACGGTTTCAAAATCAGGTGAATTTCTGCAAGGTTTGGGACTAGGCTGGGCATAGTGGCCCAGTAGATTAAGATAAATTGCTTAGTTCAAAATGATAGCAAACCCACAGGAAAAACCGGCCCTGGGAAAATGGCATTTAAAAG
The DNA here is from genome assembly GCA_033124195.1 of Coracias cyanogaster. Taxonomy (NCBI): domain Eukaryota; kingdom Metazoa; phylum Chordata; class Aves; order Coraciiformes; family Coraciidae; genus Coracias; species Coracias cyanogaster. Next base: position 55,103 of record JAVSBS010017038.1, read on the forward strand.
CCAGGGATTGGTGAAACGTAAGAGATGATAACTGAGGGGATTTACCTCTAATCATAGAGATTTCTAATCATAGAGATTTCTACTGTGAAAGGGCAAAGGTCAATATGAATAAAGAAGAGGAAAGAGGCAGAGAGGTGGAATTTGGTTCTTTCATCTGATGCAACAGTAACTCCTGTCTGAATATGGAGATTGTAAAACCACAGGAAGGTCTGAGTGGGGAGGTGGTGGGATGGCAGGCTCTCCAAGCCATGAGTTGCCTTTGGAGGAGGCCACTGCACCTCTCTGGGATTCCACTGATCCACCTCCGGCCCCTCAGAAGGACTTTTTAGGGGACAGACTGGCAGCATTTAACTACCAAAAAATGCCAGCGCCCTGCCACTGAGAAACGTGATGCTTCTGGGTGCAGTTCTGGGGAGGTTGCTCAAGGTCGATGGAGGGTGTTCTCTGAGCAACGCAAAAGGCATCGCCTGTTTATGCAGCATCCAAGCAGGCTATGTAGCAGGAATGGTTGGGATTTGTGGGCCAAAGAGGGATGTCCTGGAGTCTGAGTCACTCTGGAGGGCAAATGCTGAAATGGTGGTAGCAAAAAGGTAACTTGCAGGTGGTGAACTTGGAGAATCTCAGGACTGTCTGTCTCAGAGAGCCAGACAAGTTCATTATTGGAAAGGCGGCAAAATTACCATGGAAATTTATATACCAGCAGATCTAATACTTGAGAAACAGGACATGGGAGTGATGTTTCCTTGAAGGCTTAACGCCTCAAAACACACACCATCTCCTACACATCCCATGGTCCATAACATTTATCTGACTGGAACCATCTGGGTAGGTTAATGAAACAAAATGTAAAAGCAAAGAGAAACATTATTGAGCAACTTTGGCTTAATGAACAGAAGCAGTTGTGTGTCATGATTGTCATTGCAATGGAATTAATGAGCTGGGGACTCATCTTTACCTCCACCTCTTTCTAAGTCCAGCCAGTAAATGAAGGAATGAAAGTCTACCCCTTTTACATCCAGGGGCAAGTCTTTCTCTACACTCCCCACCTTCAACAGGTCTGCACATACCTGATGCACCAACCTCTAACTAGTGGGCCTGTTTTTGACTACCAGCTGCCTGCGTGACTGCGGACACTCAAAGCAGATGTGCTGAAAAGCGTGACCAATACAGCATAGATAACAACCCCAAAACTCAACAAACAGATTGTCGAGAGCCACAAACACTTGAAATCCTGCGCAAAATTCCATTGCGTGCAGAAATCTCCCGTTAAGACGCTAGTAAATAAGCGTACAACCTTGAGAAAAAAGTCAGCCATGCGCATTTTTTGGCAGTACCGGGAAGCCTGGAGGTCTCCAACCATTACAGTTTTCATCACAGTTCCTGTACTGACATTAACTTTGATGCAGCTGGTGTAAAACCCTCGCTGCCCTACAAGCAGGTTGAGACCTCAAGCTGCTGCTCGCTGCGAGAGTCTTCTTCATGCTCCGTATTGCAGCTGGTCAATCCAATACAGCATCTACTCTCCTGTTGTCTTTGGGAATGGGGTGGTGGTGCGGGAAAACACGTCCGAGCACTGGGGGCAAGCTCAGGCTGTGCCATGGGGTACCCTTCTTCTGTCATCCATAGTCTGCCAGATGCATCTAGTTACCATCTGACATGGTGCAGTCTGAAGAACTTGCTACTGGAAGGCTCTGCCCCTCGATTATGCATCCTCAAAGATGCGTTGGTGTTTACTCGTGCCATATGCCTCTGTACTATACATTCCAAATGTCACATTTGAAGTTTAGCATGTGCAATTATTAATCATCTCTGAAAAATCTAAAAACCCAAACAGCGCAGAGCTTAATTAATTGGAACAGAGCAAGCTTTCGTTTTCATCTGGAGAAAGGCGTTTCCTCAAGGATGGACTAATGTCTATGCAACTATTGGAAAAATGCCCTTTCCCTGATGACATCACGTTTGTGGTGACTTATCTGGTGGCTGTGGCCTGGCTGAAACATCCCTGGCGTGACCATCTGTCTGCAGGGCTCTTAATGACAAAGGGAATAAGTCTCGTTGCTTCCCACTCCCAACTCTTGTCCAATGGGATGATTTTATTACTTCCCTTTCCAACGCTGCCCCATCAGGTGAGCAGTTGACAGGGACCGTGTGATGCCTGGGAGCAGTCAGCCTTGTTCTGTGTCACCTGCTCAAGGCAGATCTTCTCCACAGGTGAAGGAGAAGACAAGAGAAAGCGCTGTGGGATTACGTCAGCCAATGTCCTTCTCAGGCACTGTCATCTTCTATTTTGCCTGCTCCTCCTCTGCGTTGGCAGGGGCTATGAGAAGGCAGGAAGAAGAGTTGAATCCTTCAGCTCCTCAGTTTATGGACACATTTACTATATCTATCTGATCGCTGTTACTTAACAAGTACTATCTCCATGAAGATGTTACATAGCCCAGCCCACGTGGTTCTGCAGTGGCCACGCTACCGCATCATCGGTGGTGGAGTCTGCCCTGCCCAGTGCCTTGATACTTCCATTGTCCTTCCCTTTTTTTTTGATGTGTGTTATAGCTCTATGCAGTACCCCCCAAAAAACGTTCAGCCTGTTTGTAACCCTCACATTTTCTCACGAATCCCCTTGCACCGTTCGTATCACACCCCACGTGGAACACATCACACAGCTCCACAAGTCACCAGCAATGGGTGAAGTGCGGCGTGGAAAGCGCTGCCCAGAAGATCCAGGTACCAAGGATGTCATGTCCTCACCTTCTGCTCCAACCCCAACAGGTGACCCCGCGGCGGAGGAATGGTCCCCATGGAGTGTGTGTTCCACCACCTGCGGGGAGGGCTGGCAGACCAGGACGAGGTTCTGTGTGTCGTCTTCCTACAGCACTCAGTGCAGCGGCCCTCTCCGGGAGCAGAGACAGTGCAACAACTCCGCTGTGTGCCCAGGTGGGCTGAGCACTTGATGTATGTGTGGGTAGGAGGGGACGGGAGATGGATGGGGGATTGGCTGCCTGTCCTATCTCCACTGTGATATCTTCTGGGAGGGAGAAGGTTTTTGTGTCCTCTTCCTTTTCTTTTTACCCTAAAACCTGATACAGAGACCCTTCCTAGACCAAGCACTAGTAGATGGGCCCTTGTTTTGCATGGTATGGACAACTCAGCATTATCTAAAGGCAATGAACAGAGTACCTCTGAAAAGCATGTGCCCTTTGGGGTGTTTCCAGGCGTGGGGCAGACTGGGAAAGAGAAGCACCAGATGATACTTTTGGTTGCCAAACCAACCCTGGGCACACCATTGCAAAAACTCTGGCTGGTGGTGTGTTCATGGATTGAGCCAGCCATCATCTCTGTTTTCATACTCCTTCTTCCACAATTTTGATGAAAAAAGGACAGACTGAGGAGCCTGGGCATTATTTTGAAGAATGACGCTATTAAATTAGGTGTGTTCTTCATGATAGCCCAAGAGGAAGAGGCCTCAAGTTGTGCCAGAGGAGGTTTAGGTTGGGTATTAGGAAAAATATCTTTGCAGAAAGGATTTTAAAGCCCTGGAAAAGGCTGCCCAGGGACGTGGTGGAGTTCTCATCCCTGGTGAGGTTTAAAAGCTGTGTAGATGTGGTGCTGAGGGCCATGGTTTAGTGGTAGACTTTGCAGTGCTGCATTAATGGTTGGACTCAATGAGCTTAAAGGTCTCTTCCAACCAAAACTATTCTATGAATATATGGTTCTATGACTCCTGATCCGTAACATCATTGTTCAGAACCACTACAGCGGTGAAACCACCAAGCTATTTTCCAATGCTCTTCCCTGCATTTCCTCTAATTATCTCTTATCATGCAAGATGCCTGGTGACAATTGCAAAACATTAAGTTTGAAGACCCTTTCCTGATACTGGTGGATCAGTCACTGTTAGCAGCCGATGAAGGACTGAAAAAGTACCTGCATTTTTAAATTTATTTTTCTTTTTTTTTTTTTTCCTGAAGCATTATTGATTTCGCATTAGCTTCTCCAGTAAAGCTGGAAGGGATGAAGTCCCTTAAGAAAGATCAATACATCCTTGTAACATTTGGCCTCTAGAGATTACAGTGACTAACCTTCCATAAATAACCTGGCCAGATTAGATTAGATTAGATTAGATTGGAGAAGATTAGATTAATATAGATTAGAAGGCTCCAGACGTCTAATTCCAGGAGTTACCAGTGATGGTCTGAGCACTGTTGGAGCATGTTTCCCATCCCATTTTGTTCTTCCAAGTCTCCCTAGATTTTCCCCTGTGGTGTTACTGACGTACAGTAGTAATTAGTATCCAGACTACAGCTTTTCTGAGAGCTTGAAAATGCTGCAGCCTTTGACGATTCAATGAGAAAATGTGTTGAGGGAGGGAAATAAGGCTAAGAAGTGACAAAATGATGGTGATGTTGCTTCCCAAAGGGTGGTCATGGTTTTGTTCCTCTCTAGCTAATTGCATCTTTTGCTCAGAAAATGCCCTTTTCTGAAAAATTAGGGTCATTTAAAAGTGCATTGTGAATTACTTTGAATAGACAGGGAAGCAACAGATACTTGGTGTCGGTACAAAAGCATAAAAAAATTAGGTGATATTCCTCTTGCGCATTTGGGCTTGGTTTGTTCTCGGCCTTCCCAGACTCACTTCTCACATGCTGCTCCTTTTGGGTGGGGAGATGCTGTGCTCGGTGAGTTCACTCGCTTCTTCAGACCTCCCTGGGGGGAGGAACCTTACTCCTTCTGCTTTGATTGCAGTGCACGGCACCTGGGACGAGTGGTCTCCATGGAGTTTGTGCTCTTCCACGTGTGGGAGAGGGTATAGAGATCGGACCCGCACGTGCAAGCCCCCGCAATTTGGTGGGAACCCCTGCGAGGGCCCAGAGAAGCAAACGAAGTTCTGCAACATTGCACTTTGCCCAGGTAATGCAGTTACAGATTCAAAGCCTTCCCTCCAGCAGGTCTCCCTGTCCCTGAAGATGCCCACACGTGGCTCATTGAGTGGGTCTGTAGCTGCCTCAGCTGGATCAGCGCATGGTCGGCACCATCCTGAAGAGGATCTATAAAGAAAGGCTACGTTGGAAGAGCAACCTAGAGATGCTTCTTGGGTTTATTCAGCTAAGCAGTGTCTCAGATTCAAATTTGCTCATTCTCCAAATGTCTCTCCCCAAGTTTTGCTTTGACTATCAGAAAGAAACCTCAAGATAAAATAATTTTTAGCACTGGAAATCCACTTTGGCTCCTGTGGCTTCCTTCCTTTGAAGCAGACAGGCTCTGGGTTTACCACCGAGTCCCCATTAAACTAACTCAGGGTGTCCTGGTGAACATCATCTGAACATGAAGAGCTCCCCAACACTCTCTCCCTGTCTCCCAGGATAATGTCAACTGACATTTTTCCAGTTTAATGAGAATCATTATGAGACATTATTATGTCCCCGGAGGAGGAGGGGGATTGTGGGAGTGATGAGAGCTTTGTGAAAATATTTCTGAGAAGCCTCCTGGCATTTCCCACCCAGTTTTCACCCCAAGAAACTATCCTTGGGTTTCTGGCTGCGGTCCAGAAGATTCTGCTCGGAATAAGAGCAACCCAGACACCAAACTGACTCTGCCATAAGAAGACAAATTGAAGAAGTCAGTCCTGGCATTCCTTGGGCGATGAAGCATACCCTGAGTTAACATTGATCCATAATTAACTGGAATACAAATAAATACGGGAACACACCGCAGCAAGCAGAACAGTGGTGGAAAAGATAGGCAGCCCAACTGCAAGACTCCGGCTCTTAATTAACACCACAAAGGCAATCAGTGGCTTTGCAGTGCCAAATGAGGGTGGCCTTGAGGGACTCCTTGAAGCACCACAACGGGCGCTGCTCAACGCGCGACACGCCGGGCGGGCACATCCCTTATTACCGCCCTGCTCTGAGGATTTATGACTACAACAGATGAAAGATGCTCTGCTGGAGGGACAACAGAGCTTTCGTTCCTCTGGAGCTGTAGATACCACCGGCTGAGCCCCAGGTCCTTTGGAGAGAGAGAAAGGGTGAAGACAATGCTGGTCTCTGCGTAGGCTACACCAGCCAGACTCCAATGAGCTTTTTTGATAAGATTCATGCTGCGAGCTGACAATGGCACCGAGCTGTGGTGGAAAGTCCTCAGCATCTTGCCCAAGAGACATCCTTATACCAGCGCACACGGCCGGAGGTGCAACACAGCCAACTATATTTCTCCGTTCTTTTTAGACATCTTTGAAATGTCAGTCTGTGAATAGATAATCTCTCATCTCAAAGGAAATTGGTCATTCCCTATCCCCCACTAAATAAGCAACTCATGGATATGGCTGCCTTATTTCCTCAATATTCCCCAATTCTCCAAATGTTTGCACTTGTGGCAAGCTGCCAGTCACCACTGCTGTAGCAGCGGGTAGGGCTTGGGTCAATTCAACTTTTTTGATAAAGGCGACTTCTTTGGTGAGTGCAGCTTCTTTGGTGAATGCAACTTCTTTGGTGAATGCAACTTTTTTTGGTAAATGCAACATTTCCTTTTGATAAATGCAACATTTACTTTGATAAATGCAGCCTCACTTTTCCAGCATAGAGGCACAGACACTGTCACCTCATGGAAACTAGCAGCACTACCTTCAGTCAGAAAAAAACCACTTTAATTTATACCTGGTAGGATCTATTTTGTGGGGTTTTGGATCTCTTCCAGAGAGGAATCACCTGTCAGTCACCACTTCTTCCTTTTCCTCTGTCTGGGATTGATAGGCACTGACATGATGCCTTGAATTCATGCACTATGCAAACATCAAGCCTGGCTTGCTAAAAACAAGCACCTTTTGGAAGTGCCTTTCTGCCTGCCTGATTTTTCACACCTTCTCAGCTCACGTGACTCTGAGTGAACAGTTTCTCATTTAGGGGTTTTTGACTTTTTTTTACGTGCTTGCAAACAAAAAGCTGCTCAACTGCAACGGGGATTATCCAGGGCTGTTCGAGCCCTTGCCGATTACACAGGGGACCATGTTACATCTATTTTTCTTGGACCGACAAGCAAAGCCAAAGAAAATGAGCTGCAGTCTACAGCAACGTGATTTGAGCCAGAATTCAGACTTCTCAGGGAGTCGGGTTTTCTGAGTGAGAGGTAGCAGCTAATGAGAGCTAAACAGAGCATGATGACCGCTGCTAATGAGAAAAAAGTGCTTCAGGAATAGCAGACTGGGTGATGGATCTGTTGATCGGGGACCAATTAGGGTGTAACTGCCACGCTTGGGAATGCCTCACACTGTACCTCGCTAATAAGATGTATTCATGTTTCTCTCCGACTCCATCCCTATCATAAGCTCTCGTGTCCCTCCCTCCTCTATTTAATTATCAGAGACACTGCTGTGTAGAGACATATCAAGCCTGTCAGTGTTAATTCAGCCATGAGAGAAGTACATTGACCACACACGTGCGCTCTGCTTGTGGTCTCCTGCTGGAGCACACCTTTGCTCCCAGCATTTCCTGGTTAGCAGCATGAATCCCTGTGAATAACGCTGTGGTTTGGGTTTCTGCAAACACTGCCTGTGCTTTAAGGTAAAACAGAGCATTTGGGTGCTCGAGAAAGTTCCCTCCCTGCAGACTTGTGCGTTGGTTTGGTGAAAAATGGGTTCCCTCAAAAAGTGCTGATCGTCCAAAATGGGAAATGTCACGGGAATGCATTGATTCCTTCAAAACTTCCAGTGAAAGTGTGATCCGTGCTCTCTATTTTGACGCTATGTGGCGATCAGAAATATTGTTATGTTGGAATATGTAATATCAGTAATTTAAACGTATATGGCGTTAGGTAGAGTGTGGAGATAAAAATGGAAATGTTATGGCATTTGCATCCTGCTGGGCCTTAACATACCAATCAAAGGTTGCCAGGACTCCCACCAAATTGTCATTGCCGCAGTTGTCTGACCTTTCTCTTGATCTTTGCCCTCTCTCACACTCTCTGACTCCAATTTGTCCTCTCCTGCCTCAATCCCTCGTAGGCAAAGGCCGGAGACTCTTGCGCTGCTTCTAGTGGGAGCGATTTTCACATTCCGTTTTGTTATCTTTCTTTGGGCCACTCAGTGGACGGCAACTGGAATGAGTGGTCGAGCTGGAGCTCCTGCTCCGCTTCCTGCTCCAACGGGACCCAGCAGCGAACGAGGGAGTGCAATGGACCCTCCTACGGAGGAGCCGAATGCCAAGGTCACTGGGTGGAGACCAGGGACTGCTTCCTACGCCAATGCCCAGGTCAGTGACTGGTGACTTTTTCTGTCTCTTGGGTCATCTTTCTCTACAGTCCCAGGCAGGCTTTTGTAAACTTTTCTTTGGGAAAGAGTTGCACAGTTTTCACCAGTAATCTCTCATACGAAGACAGGCTGAGGGAGTTGGGGCTGTTCAGCCTGGAGACGAGAAGGCTCTGGGGGTACCTTATACTGACCTTCCAGGACCTGAAGGGGCCTACAGGAAGGCAGGGGAAGGTTTATTCACAAGGGTTTGTAGTGATAGGACAAGGAGCAACAGTTTTAAGCTAGGAAAAGATAGATTTAGGTTGGATATTGGAAAAAAGGTCTTTAACATGAGGGTCATAGAGCACTGGAATGGGCTGCCCAGAGAGGTGGTGGAGGCCCCATCCCTGGAGTCAATCAAGGTCAGGCTCGAAGAGGCTCTGAGCAACCTGACCTAGGTAGATGTCCCTACTGTGTAGGGAGATTGGACCAGATGATCTCTAGAGGTCCCTTCCAGCCTCAAACATTCTATGATTCTATGATTTGGCAATGTCTCATTTATTTTCTAAGTGTTTTTCCTTGTTTTTCACTGGCCACAGAAATCTAATAGCGTTTTCAGAAGAAGGATCCGATCCATATGTGCGAATGTATTTATTGCCTGATAAGAGACGATCAGGAAGAAGAAAAACACATGTATCAAAGAAGACATTAAACCCAGTGTTTGATCAAATGTATGTTCTAATCTATGTGTACTATTACATTTTAATCATGTACTATATAATATCACATTTATATCACTTAATTCCAAAGCTGCCCAATCAAGATTTCTCAGCTTACCTGAATAAATGAGCTGTTGAAACTCCTTGTTGTCACCATCAGACTTGACCATAACTTTCTCTTGTGCTATAGTAGCTCTTCTGATCTTTTTATTCCCTGTTATCACTGTAACCCTTATTAGTCTGTTACCAGCCACTTCTCCCTTCATTTCTGCCTTTCCTGGCCTCATCCTGGCCCGTAGGTTGGAAATGGTGCAAGTCTCTGCAATGTTATATTGCATAAAAATCCTTAACTTTGTACTCAACTTTTTGAGGGTAGTTTCCTCTCACATGTGTACTCCTTCCTTCCAACCCATCACTTACCAATACAAATCTTTCTCTGCAGACATTAAGTTAATTTGGGGAAAACAACACTTCATTCTGTCCAAATCTGTAATTCATTAGTTAGAGGCTCTGGTAGGTTTTCCTGGTACAGCAGTTCTCTCCTGTTTATTCCAGGTAATAGATTTCTTTTACTGTGCCTTTCCAAGTAAAATGCATTACAAAGCAATAAAGCTGTTTAAGAACTGTAGTGGCAAATAGATGTAGATTGTGGTATGATCTTGCCCTCAATTTCTGTAAGTTTGAAATCTAGCAAACAAAAACCAAAATTTAAAAGTCGATTGGTTTCCTTGGTGTGCCAAGAAAGAAGCAGCTCTGGTTATCAAGGACTGAGGATCAGTGAGACTGACCAGTCTCTCCCTTTTGGAGAATAGCGATACTGAGCTGTCAGGATAGGATTCCTCATTCCCCTCTCTGTGGGGTCATTGACTGTTTCCTTGTTTTGTTTTGTTTGGGGTTTTTCTTTGTGTGTTTTGTTTTACCAGTGGCTTCTAGTCAATAAAGGTAATAGAAGTTTCAAATATTTTATATTGATATCGATCATAGTACTGAAGACAAATTTTAGGCAAAACATGGTGGGTTTTTTCTTCATTTCTTTCAGACCTCTTTTTCTTTGTGTGTGGGGCTGGTTTGGTTATGATTTGAATTGTTGTTTAGCTGTAGGAACTGAACTTGCACTTCAGGTACAAAATTCTCGCTAAAGCATCACTTTGCCTGTCAGATTTGATTTCAGTGTTTCCTTGCCTGAAGTACAGAGAAGAACACTAGATGTAGCAGTGAAGAACAGCGGTGGTTTCTTGTCCAAAGATAAAGGGCTGCTTGGCAAAGTAAGTTGACAACAAGCAAATTCTGTTAATACAGCATGTTATTATATAAGACTAAAACCTTCTTGTGATAGGAGCTTGTTAGTGTTGATTGAAGCACCTGGTTCAGGTATAAAGCTTTTTTAAAATTATAGATGGCTTAGATGTCAGGCTTCAGTAAGGGAAGGAACAAGCTGCAGAGACAGCCAGAGAAAGATGAGGCATTGATCCCTTCTAGGGAATGGCAAATTATGAGGCTTGCAGTAACAAAAGAAACCTGCATGTAGACTTATTAGTCATACACTCAGAGAAAGAAAATAACTGGTAGAAAACAGGTGATATCAGAAAATGGTCAGGCAAAACTGGAAAGACAAGCAGGGTACTTAGAGAAGCACACAGAACAAATGTATGTTTAGTAATTAAAATTCTAGATTGTAAAATTCATGAGAAATGACTGCTACTGGAGGCCTTGTTCCCAAAGCAGCTATTGCGTTCACAGCTTCACTGTTGTATAGGCACTCATTAAATCCCTTTATTTCCCACCCATGTGATTTGGAGCACGCAAAAAGGCATAGTAAATTCCTGCGCCCTTGCAAACTGCCGTGTTTGAGCTCTGTAAAGAGGATGAGAGGCACCATGAATCATGGCCAGTTCATGGTGAACAGTGTTTTTAATTTTCCCGTTTACAAGGAAGGCTGTGAGCATGAACACCTCAGCTGACTGCCATTGCCGAGATAGGCTTAAATTCTGAACATAGCCTGTGAGGTGCTCTGGGACCGCAGCAGTAAAGGGTACAGTTTTGTAGGCCTAAAAAACCAACTTGAAATTTTATGACAAGTTAGGTAGCTGGCAGATAGCTGTGATGACAAGGATGTAAAATATATTGCTTTTTAATGGCATTATCTATATAGTAGTTTACAAGATTGTCAGATTTGATCTGTAAAAGATGTAGAATGAAAGGCACACATAATGCATTGATTGCTGATTTAACTTTCCAGTTACTAATACCTCTGGCATCTGAAGAACTTGCTAAAGGCTGGACCCAGTGGTAAGTATAATATTTCCTTCATTAGTAATAATACTACATACTAATGACTAGTGTGCTAAGTTTTAATAATACATGCAACTTTTTTTCAAAATCCTTTTTTTTTTTTTTTCCCTTTCATTTTCAGGTATGATTTAACAGAAGATGGTACAAGGCCACATGGTGCAAGTTAGGCCCATGGATACTGGGAACTCCCCATGCATTATTTTGCCAACCTTTATATATTTTTAAAGCGCTGTTCTCACAGATGTACCAATATTATTTTTATAGCTTTACTGATTTAGTTCTTAGACACATCCCCAATAATTTTATAACGCTTGATCATTTTATGCAGACATAGCCTTTTTCATTGTTAAACTTCGTATTTTAATTTGCTAAACAATTTTTTGTGTTACTGTAATGTGCAATAGTACAGTAATGTAACCTTTTGTGTTTAAATGAAACTTTGGCGGCTGTACCTATTAGAAAGTGAAAAGATTATGCTCTGCTGTTTTCCTGCCTTGTTTTATATCTCATCAAGGTACACTGTACCATGTAAATATATACTATTTTTTTATAACTCTTTCATGCTGGTTTGAATTCAGAGGAAAATTAGATAAGGGATATAGATATTTTCTTCTAAATGCATGTTAATTTCTTCAGATGAATCCTTTTGTCTTTGCAGCACAATGGTCTTAATCATTTTGTGATATTCTTCAAAAAATGAGTGCAGAAAAATGTTTTTACTTTGTGTTTCTGGCCCGGTGTGGCTAGCTTAAAATGTACAAAATGTTAAACATTTTAATATTTATATAGAAATGTATTATTGGAAAATCATGCTATAGAATATTATAAGCAAAAATGAGAATTCTATAAATATTGTATAAATGGAGGATGAGGTCCATGACTTGCAGTTTCTAAATCTGACTTTTCGTTTCATGGAGTAAACATAACAAACAGTCCAGTTTTGTTACAGGGGTTCACTTGGATTTTGTTATTTATTCCTGTACTCTACAGTACTAGACGTGACCTTTTGAAGGTATGAGGACACAGATGTTAGAGATTTTGTTTGTAACACAGAAACCATTTAGAACTGTCCTTACTGCCATGTTCCACTGATCCATAAGGTATACAAATCAGCTTGCAGTGTTAGTTCCTATAGTAGGCATACATACAAGACATACTATTTTTGTTATACAATACTGTGCTAAGTTATATTATGCTGTACCTTCAGTAATACTAAAAAGGAATAGGTAAGAAAGGGTGAAACAGGGTTGATGCTGTGTCTTTACAGTTGCTTCATTGCTACTTCATGTGTTTGGTGCATGGAAAAAACGCACTGCAGTGGCCCACGCAGGTTGTGTGAGAAACCACAGCACGCTGCTGACGTGTGGCCATGGTCTGCTGCAAGACTACAGCAGTAACGCAATCAGCACAAACTGATAAAAACAGACAGTTGAGAGTTGAAGGGAGAGCATCAGCCTCGACAGCTGAGCTCATAATTCTAATTTTGTGAATTATGGGGAATTTTTTTTGTGTGTTCAGAACCGATTTTTCTTTTTCTAGTAAATTTTCTCAGACTGTTATCAAAATGTGCATTAAAAATCCAAGAGAACAGTTCAGCTCTTGCAGAGCCAACGTCCTCATTCTTGGGTAAGTATGCAATTAGACAGACAAAGTATATTATTTAGCAAAGATTCTAGAATGATCTCTCAGCCAAGAAAGAATTTTAAAGCAGAATAATAAACTCCTGAAATTAGCTTTATTGTAAGATTACTGACAGAACCTTAATTCTAGATGTAGAATATGCCTACATTACTAGATGTACCAAAGTGCCTACTATAAATGTAGCTTTTTGTCTTTTTCAAGTTTAAGAATTGATTCATTTCAGTTTGTCTAAATTCAGTTTAACATGAACATTTGTCAGAGACGTGTGACATGCACGCATACACCTCTATACAGTGATGGCCTTCTTATTGCCATATTTTATACAAGACAATTTTAGCAAACAAACTTACATTGTAAATTTTTCTGGTATCTGGGCAAGAGAGAGAGAGAAGGAGGTTCTTTGTAAGCAAACATTTCCATTTGAAGGCTTCACTCTATATTGGATTGTATGAATATCTATCTATATATATATATACGCTCATCTATTCCTATAAAATGTAATATATTATGAAATACATATCTTCTATGCTAGTTCTCCATGAAAATGCTAGGAATGGAAAGATAATTACTGTTAATGCAATGAAAATGCAGAAAGCGAAAGCTGGTCTAAAGAAAGGAGCGGCTGATCTAAACAAGAGCAGCAGTTCAGCGTAATTGTGTTTTGCCTTGGTTCAAGCTGAGGTCAAAGGACTTTTGCTGTACATCTGGGCTAGTGACTCCCCAGAGTTTGAACTAAAAACTAGAAAATGGGCTGTTTAAACTGATTGGGTGTTTCAAGTCTTAAGTGAAGTCTGGAGACAGATGTTAGAAGACTCTGCACTTAAAAAAAAGGGCACATTCTGTCTTCTAAAGCCTCGAATGTGCTTGGGTAAATGTGAGAGGAAAGCACGAGTAAATGAATAAAGTATATAGGGCAGGTTTCCAAAATAACTCAGAACCAGGAATTAGGGATAGGTTCTTAAGAGAGCCATTTTCCCATTTACAAATCTAAAATGAAGAGATTGAATTGTCATTGTAATTCAGCAGCAGTAATTCCCCTTGACTGTAATTGTTCCTGGATGGCAAGCTCTTTAGAAATGTTCACCTGAGTGAATTTGGATCAGAATATGACAGCCTACATGAGATTGATTCTTTTGACAGTGGCAACAAACCTCTGTATCCTAGTTACCAAATTCTGATTGTTCCATTTATATGGGAAGTCAGAAGGCCGAACATCATTTTTCTTCTGGGCAAAAATTGCACCTCATCATCAATCCAGTGTATTCAGTATCAGCTGATAGCTTCTCATGCAGTTCTTGTTTATCCTGTGCCTTAAAATATGAACATATGAAGATGTTTAAGAAATGGCTAAAAATAAGCTTTGTTACCTGTATGTACCGACACACATTCTCTACTATTGAAACTGTTTTTAGAATTGCTCTGCTTCACTGACAAGGAAACCAGCTTTCTTAGTTATAGCAGCGGTCTAACCCGAACTCAAATCAGCATGCATATCACTTGGATTTGGATTAAAAGCGTTTTAATTTTCTGTCTTGAATCCTTTATTAGAGCTGCAGCAAACGGTGAGAGTTGAAATGAGAACAAAGGGTAATCAATTTTGTACGGATTGCCTTTTTTGCTCATGTAATTCTACATTATGATGCATGTATTTATTCAATAAATGGTTCATATGGAAGTCAGTGTGTTGCTTCCCTCTACACACGCACCCCCTTTTCCTCTCTTTTGCACATCCCTTTTGTAACTGGTAATATGATGAGGTGGATTTTTAGAACAGTCACGTGTGCTGACTCCTGGAACCCAGGTGGCCTTGCGGTACGGGGCATAGGTAGCTTTTGGGGTTTGACATGAGAGAAGGTGGGGTGAGAACCACAGGAGACTTAACTGGGGAATTCCGTGCTTGTTGGTCTGGAACAGATCCACACATGTAACAATTAGTAGGTCCAATTTTTTTTGCCCTTAAAATGATCAGTTGAAGAAATTGTAATGATTCTAGCACTTACTAATCGATTGTCATTAATTACATTTCCTAAAGGACCTAGAACTGCATGTAATTGCCTTAGATTTAGAACCAGCAGATCTCTACGGGTGGCATTCTTTCCTGTCCTTCCACCTGCTTGGTAAGGCGGATAGTGACAGAAAAGGCAACTCTGTACTGCATAAATAAGAAAAGGGGTGTTGGATCCTCTACTACACAGCCATAGAAATGATGCTGTTTGCACTAAACATTAATTTAGAATTAATTATAATGCCATGATTTAATTATGATACCTCTTCCATTAAACTGTTACAACTTACCTGAATTCCTAAAGTAATCTTCTTCATCAGCCATAAATAGAAGCTTTAGGAGTTCATCACTCAGTCACTGTTGCATTTAGAAGGGACCCCACTGGATAATCTTCATTGATACTAGCTACAAAATTACATTGTTTTGTTTTTTCTTCCTTTATTTATAATAAATAAAATATAATGAATATATTCTACTTATTAGCAGACTAAAGGGCTTCTGCTAACCAATGGAAGGCAGCTAACGCCAAGTAAAAGCTTGCCCAACCTCATAACTCCCTCATGGCGAGGCTTTTCAGTACGCTTCCCGGCAGTGCCAGGACTGATCAGGTCTCTGCATTTTCCGGACTGGGATCAAAACCAAACCTCCCATTCAGTCCCACAAGACAGGTGGTAACTGGACCAGCACCTGCAAAAGAATGATGCTTCTCTATTCACGAGGTCCTGTTAGAGAGCAGAAATAATCGTGCCAGACGTTCCTCCAGATAGATTTGGTGTTAATTGGACGGGTTCAGCCAAGCCTAGACTACTTCTTACTCGCTGTACTGTTTAAACTGGTTTTGGCCATCATTTAGTTCATCCGGTCTCCATCTAAGGGAGGTGGTTGCCAATAAACTTATCAATATGGTTATTTCGGGTATTTTCTCAGCTAAAAGCCGAATACAAAATCAGTTTCCTCTGTGGTTTCTGCTTTAATCAGTTTATATATTCCCCCAAACAAGCTCTGAATGTTGGATGGTAACTTTAATATTTGGTAGAAAGAACCAAAACTTCAGCTGGTCCCAGACCTATTGGTGGCTGTAGCTGGTTGCTGAAGAAGTCAGGCTGTTTGATCACAAATAGTGGTTTTGTACATCCTTAAGAAATGTCTGACTTTTATCCTTGTCTCCTCCCCTACTGATTTCTAAGGCGGCCAAGCTCTCAACATTATTATCTGAAAAATGCAAAGAAGTTAAAGTGAAAAGCCCACCTGCATTTCTTTCAGTGTCGTGCAGTGAAATTAGGTGCCAGATTAGAGGGCAGCTCTGAGGGGAAAGTTCTCTCATCTGTATTCATGTGCTAGAGATGATGCTCACGATCTGTGGGGAATATTGCTTGCCCGTCACCTACAGTGAAATCCAGTCTGAGCTGACTACTGCGTGTCTGTTTCCTCCGGTGCTACCTGTCTTCCTCGCTTGTTTCTTTGAGTCCTCAGTAGACACAAATCTTACTGTAAAGGAATTAAGGGCTAATAGTGACCATTCTGCCCTTTAAGATCCGTATAGAAGCAGGTTCAAGGATGGACAAAGCTAGGTAAGATTCCAGCCCTTCACACCTGGGCTATGGTAGGGGTGGTTCTTGGCCTGGGATCAGCAGAGTCCATTCCTGCCAGAATTTGACAATCCAACTGCTTGACAATCCAGTCAGGGCTGGGTGTGGAGCACCTCAGCCTCAGTGCAAGAAACAACCTACAGACGAAAGTAGTGACATCCCAGCACCCTGGCTGTCCTGTGATTTCATTCATCAGGTGAGAATCGGTTGTGTAGCTGATGATCAATTTTATTTATTTATTATCTAAGTAAAGTAGCGCCCGTCAGCAGGAAGTTGAACTGATGACCTGCTGAGGTGCCTCCCAACCTGAATTATTCAATGACTCTCGAGTATATTTTTTAAAAAAATATTGGAAGTAAGATCAGTAAATGTACTTGAGTTCTTGTGCACTCTTGGGCCTGTGCAGTGGGACTTCCTGGGCATGTTGCTGCCCAACCCCAAGCTCTCAGAGATGGGCATGTAGCAACTCTGGCTAGGAAAAAAAAAGGGGGTGTGTAGGAGGAAGCTGCAAGCTTTGTTAAGCCCTGGTGCAAAAACTGTCAAAAATACATTGATCTATGCGTAGAACTTGAGTTGCAATGTAGATAATGCTAGCCAAGTGATAACTGTCTGTAGGTACTGAATGAAGGTCATTGATTTTCCTGGATAACTTGGATGAGATCCCTAAACCAAAAAATGGCGCATGCATGTACTGGTGGTTGTTTCCAGCACGGAATTTCAAATAAGGGGTTTTAGAAGGGATTTGCAAGCTAAAGTGTTATTCCGCAGACTCTTGGAGACTGATGACTGCCGCTTACCAAGCATTGCACAACAATTAATAATTGAATAAAGAAAATTTTGCACAACAGTTCCAGGCAGTTCCAGACTTCAGCATGGGAAAAATACTTCAATGATCAGCTGGAAACTCTCCAGTGTTTCCATGTTTTCTCATTGCTGCCTGGAAGTTTAGATGAAGTTACTGTGTTGCAATGTTTTTAATCTGGAATTTATAGGAAGCTTTACCTGGATTTGCATGAATCATGAAATGTTCTCCAAGCTAAAGTAATCGAGTAACCGCTGAATGGGCGCTCCAGTGTAACTTTCAGCTCAGAGCCCAGCTGGATAAATTTGATGACCTCTGGAAACACCCAAATGAAGAAGCTGGATTGCTTCTAGACCTGTTATTCATACAGGGGATGAAAATGAAATGAAAGGTAATGAAAATGAGTTACTGGAAATGGCTGTTCATGACTTGTAGAATGGTATTTGTAGCAATGCTGGTTCTTTATGGTTTATTCAATAAACCATTAATTGATTTGCATGTAAAATAGTAAGATGAGCTTTCTGAAAAGAGGTGTAAATCTTGAAGAGTTTTAGGCAATTTTGTTCTAGATCCTATATTTTTCTTTAATATGCTTTTTCAAGTTCAGATTATTGGAAATGTAAAAAATGCTTCATTTTAAGAAGTGTTTATAAAGCATTTTAGTTTTGCTGACCTTGTCTTTCACAATAAGACTTCAAAGTTTTTTGATGCACACTCCACAGTTGGTTTTTTTTCCTGAAGACACCAGAATATTCCACTAGATGGTAGTGCAGACTATGTTCTGAAAAGCCTTTGTGGCTGCCTGTGCACTTCGCTTCTTGTACAGCAGTGAAGTGGTCTGGATTCTAGGCGTCGCCAGGAGTGGAGCCTGAAGTCATCCCAGCTTCAAAGCAGTGAAAACCCGGCACAGGCCCCACTGCCCCCTGCTCGCCCCCTTTGCTCTGAGGCACAAGTGATACTGAAAGAGTTGCTTCATAGCGGGGGTTAACAGTATCTGGATTCCACTTGCCAAAATGTTTTGGTAAAAGCATTTAGTCATGAGGCACGGGGAAAGAAAACAACTGCTCTGTGATTTGAGGAAACATGAAACTTCTCCTGGTAGATTCAGGTACTAGTTCACCATCACTTCAGCACGCCTCTGTCAGCAGTTCCCCAGCGGTGTTTCCTGCTGTAGGTTCCTGGCCCAGACAATTAGATTTGATCATAGAACTCCCCTGAGTTGCTGATGTAACTTTTAAGTGCAAAAGCTTGACATTACTCAGAGGCAGGCAGACGTGAAATTACAGTTTAAGACACAGAAAAGGGCCTTGACCAGCATGTTGGAAACATCACCATGCTTTTAAGTATTGATTCCTACTCTTGGTTTTCTACTGAAATTCCATCACGGAGCAGTACAATAAACACAAAGGGGCAAAGATCAAATTCTCCTAGGAAAGATGTCTTACAAAAGAGTTTTCCTTTAAGGACATGATCAGAAATTTTTTGTCAAATCGCAGTGTCACAAGGTCTCGTGATACTAAACTGATGCACAGGTCAGGTCTGGACATGTGGAACACCCACATCTCATCCACAAACTGCCAACACTACATGAGAGACAAGTAAATGCTGCTATATTCTCTAAGCAATGTAAAGTAGTTTATCATGTGTTTGTGTATGTATGTACAGACACACACACACATATATATAAAAATAATATGGATTAGCAAATCATGTTCATTCCAATCTTTATACCGTTATTTTCATGCTTCATACTAGACAGATGGAACAGAGATGGTGTCATATCTAGATGACGCCTGTCTATCACAATGAAACCTCTACGAGCCCTT
The DNA here is from genome assembly GCA_033124195.1 of Coracias cyanogaster. NCBI lineage: Eukaryota > Metazoa > Chordata > Aves > Coraciiformes > Coraciidae > Coracias > Coracias cyanogaster. The sequence goes on from JAVSBS010017038.1 coordinate 74,198, forward strand.
GTAGATTTAATAATAACAGTATTTTTGTGCTTTAGGAGCAGTTCTCTTTATCTGCAAAGATTAAAACAGACTGAGAGCTGAGAGAGCACACTTCCAAGAGTGTAAATCTTTAATGGCTGAGAATGTTAAATAGGGTTACAGCAACTTAGACATGGCAGATGTAATAGGTGTGTTCTCTATCTGAAACAAATGAAGTGACAAACTTACTATACATTTACTCATTGACACATAATATTCTGAAAGATGTTAGTGACCTTATACTAGAATATGTATGAAAAGTGTACCTCCTCTATTTACAGTGGGATGGATTTAGCTATGCAAATATTGTTAATGTAATTTATTTTTGCGAGCATTTTATAGCACTTTAGAAATCTTTCCATTTTCATGGTACCAATAGTGGGCAGAGTAAAATTACTCTGATTTATAACACTGCATAGAAGGAAAGAGGGATAACAGTAACAGCATAACAATACAGCAAATAACAACTATTTTATAATGAAGCAGAAGAAATGAAGTTGCATTGCCTTCACCAACTGGGGAGAGCCCAGCAGTGGCGGGCAGCTCCCACGGGGCGGCAGGTCAGGCCTTCCCGGCTCCACAGCCGCTCAAGGGAGCCGCTCCTCAGAGAAGCCTTTGCGTCCCCTCTGCGCGTTTCATTGCCTTGTGTTCGAGTTAACAAGGAGCATCTTCTTTATTCTGGAGTGAATGGGGTTTTTTCCTACTTAATCTCTTAAACTGTTTCGTGTTAATAATTTAAGGGCAATAAGCAGTTTCACGGTCTAATCACACCCGCCTTGGGAAGTGACAGTTGCCTCTGGATAAAGGCTGGCAGGACTGGCAGTATTACCTTCGGGCGAGGGGAGAGCTGCAGAAGTGGAATAGTGCGAAACTTCATCTCTCTCCCATGTTGTTCAGATTATTTATCAAAGCATGTGAAGAGAAATTAAAAAAAATCAAGGGAAATGAATGCATGTAAATTATTAACAGCCTGCCTCAGACATGAGCAGATTCACGGATACTGTATCAACTATAACAAATTTTACATATTCACATTAAATTCTAACATGTTAGTAGATAACGTGTACAATAATCTCAGAAACTATCTAGGCAATAACACTGTAAATATGAAAAAAAGGTAAGTATCCAGAAAGCATTTGATGTTCAGGGAATTACTTAATTTTTTACAAGTATTTATAATGTTGAGGCATACAGGTCAAAACAGAATACTTGCTCCAGTCCAAACTACGATGTTCTTGTGAGAGACACCTGTAATTGAGATGTCTTATACAGGCCACCAACAAGAATGAAGACCAAAGAAGCGGTAGCACAAAAGCAAATCTTTATTTGCTGTTGCTCAGCAACCATGTGTGGAAGGCCCATTTTTCATTTTCCCCTTAACTTCCCTTGACAGGGAAATGATAATAAATATGAGATTATTATCACAGGGTATAGATTATTTTGAACAGATGAACAGATATGTCAAAAAGAGGCACGTAATTTGGTACTCCTGAAAGGGAGAACATTACAGAAACTGAAAATAGAGTTGTAGCTTCATCACTAGCTTGCAGTTCATGCACGATTCCTGAAAAAAACCTACAAAGCGCTGTCCTGCCTCTCGGCTTTCTCCCTGGTCCTTTAAAATGAATAATTTGGTGTTACTCAAGTCTGTTGTTATCTGTGTCAACTCTGAGTTACAATACTATGAAAAAAATCATTCTGTGGTTGCTATGCAACAGAAATTAGAAGCTAAAATATGTTTTAGTTCGTTTGCTAAATGAGGATGTGCCCAACTAAATAAACAGTAACCAGGTGACTAATGTAGCATCTAATTAAAAGACTAATCAAGTTATTAATGACATATTCAGTCCACAGGAGACATGATAAATAAACCCAGCAGTTTGGATCTAAAATGGCAAAGATTGTTAATATATGCAGAAAGGATAAACATTAGCTCAACGTAAAAATGTCAGTTTTCATACTTTTTTTATTGCTTTACTATTCCACAAGTATGGTGATGGCTCATAGAACTCACTTCAAGCAAAGTGCTTCACAGGCTTCTTGCAGTGAGCTGAATACATAACCTAAGACATAAAGCCAAGACCACGGGATCTGAAACAACCCTAACTCTTGATCCTTCTTCACTGGAGAGCAGAAAACCACTCCCTTCTTTTGCTGTTCTGCCTCTGGAAGGCAATGCCTGCTGCTGTCGCAGTGTGGGGATAAGGGCTGGAGGACAGATGCCATTTCAAGTGACTGTCCACGGAGCCAGCTCTCCTGGGACCTTTCTCTGTAGTTGCCGGTAGGTGGATGTTGACAATTTGCCTTTTTCACTCTTCAAAGGAGACAAGTCTTTGTCTAGATGGAAATAGGATGTGAGGAGGTAGGTGGGTGTGTTTGGCTGCAGGTGGAAGAGACAAGGAGTGGCACTCAATGGCCAGTGCACAGTTATGTTGCTCAAGATGATGAGTTTTTGGCTGCTAACTCCTCCTGTTGTAGTGTCCCTGCCTTGGGTACCCACCATCTCAACTACAACTTGCAAGTAATGTAACCCATTCTCCTACAGCGTCTCCAGTACTTTCTATCTAGCATGTAACTGTTTTCAAATCCAGTTATTTCACAAGTTCCATGTGGACTCAGTCGATACAGGAATTGAAAGTTTTTATCTTTGCTTTACGTTAGTAATCTATTATGTAGATTTTGAAGCTATGAAAAATAGCATTATTTAAATGGCATAAGCATATGATAAACTTTTTAATCCTATCATCTTCAAAATGTACAAAAAACAGGTAAACAGAAAAACTTTAAACAGGAAAGGTCTGTAAGTCATAAATGGCAGAAAATGTGACAAGTCTTTTAATATAAGCTGATACTACGAGAGGGAGGATGTTTAAAGAAGATTCTATGTTAAAAATGGAAATATTAGCAGAAGACATAACTACTACTTCAAAAAGTAATGCATTTTTTCATATAATTTTAACTAAAATCTTAACTACTTAATGTTTTAAAAAATTGTAATCCAAGGGGATGTGAGAACTTTAATGGAAATTATTGGTGACTTTGCGCAGTAAAGCAGCGTATGCTGTACTGCTATCACAGACTGAAAGTCAACCAGTTCAGTCAAGCACCAAACTCTTCTGAACAGCCAACACCACTGAGAAATACTGAGAAATATTATGCTATTGCAAATGCAAAACTGAAAGACATAAATTAAGCCCTTCAGAAGATACATTGACTGGTTTTGGTTTGCAGAAGAGCTCAAACAAATGGAATAGGAAATATTACAGAATTTGAAAGCGGATTATGCTTAACTCAAGGAACTAAGTGCAACTATTTTTGAACGCTGCAAATTCAGTTTGTGAAGAAACAGAAAGGAGCCTTTCCCTATATGTTAGAAAAGATCCTTAGTTATCAAAGTGTAAATACCACCTGGCCTACATTAGCCTCCTGTAAATTCAGGTGAATAGTCTGTTCAGCTTTTCATCGATTTGGATGAAGAGTGCGTTATACACGTACCGTTCACCATGACTAAGATTAAATGTGTAGCTGTCAATACTAGCAACAAAAACATTCTTGGAGAAAAAAGTCGCCAGTGTAATCAAATGGATAATACCGGCTTTGTGTGGCAGAAATGTTTTTGTACGAAATTTACTTCCATGTTCCCTGAGATCCATGGATGATAGCATGCTGCTTCTTAAGCCTATACATGAATTTAACTAGAAGTGTTATCCCCATTTGAAGGTACTGAGACTTAAGAAGTAGCTAGAGCATGGGACCAGTAAGCTGCCAGCCACCTCTGGGTAACTGATGGGATGCTCCTCCAGGGAAATACGTGTAAGCAAGCCGGCCTCTATTACAAAGTGAAGCGGTCGAGAGGCATTCCAGCGTAGCCAGATTGAACAGCGAGCAGCACGGCACGTACTGCAGCAGTCCAGACGCGCCCAGTACTGGGCCTGGCCTCTGCAGGCAGATTTACTCCCTAGCGCTCTCTTCCAGTGCCCGCTCCTCGTCCCGCCTGCGATGGCAGCGGCAGCCTGCCTGTTCTCCGGCCCCCACAAAAGGCGGGCTGGGGCGCGGGGGTGGCCTCGGCCGGAGGAACCAAAACTCACCCTCCCAGGCGGCACTGCCTGGACACAACTCTGCCCTTCGGACAAGAGCAAGAAGGCGAAATCGGGGTCTGTGGGTCTAGCCCCTGGGACGGCGGCCTCTGGGCTCTGCGCCCCCGCCTCTCCCTGCGCCGCGAGCCGCGCGCTGCCGCCCGCCAGCGGCGCGCGGGGGGGCGAGGCCCCGCTGAGGG
>JAVSBS010017040.1:2436-32000 GCA_033124195.1 Coracias cyanogaster
CCAGGTTGGACGGGGCCTTGAGCAACCTGGTCTAGTGGGAGGTGTCCCTGCCATGGCAGGGGGTTGGAACTAGATGAGCTTTGACATCCCTTCCCACACAAACCATTGTATGATTCTATGATTTAGCCGGCATGGCATCTGCAGGGAACAAGCTGCAAAGTCAGGAACAGCCCGATGTACATTTATGGCTGCTAAATGAGGGTGGAAAAGAGGTTTTGCAGTTTAATTTGCTGATTCTCAGGAGCTAATTTGAGGCACGTGGTATCTGGTTAGGAACGGCAGACAGAACAAGAGACTCAGAGCAAGAAAACAAGTGATACGTCGTTCAGAGTTATAATAGTCAAGGCAAAGGTATAAGTCACTGTAATTGCGTTAACATTAACATGTTTTCTATCGTGAAGGTCTATCTATCAAGTAGGACACATAGCACTCAGAACAAATGCTTTTGGAGAGCAATAAAACACAGCCTGTTGCAGGGGCTTAAAGCGCGGAAAATGGAGGAAGAACAGATCTTATACATTTAATTAACCTTCCCTGCTGCAACGAGAATGTCAAACAACGCCAGTATCATTGATATGCTAACAGAGGAAAGAATAAACATTGATACAAGAATGAAACACAGCAAAAGTCAACTTTCCCTGACAACTTCTAGGAGCACTGAAAGAAGCTGACAACGGAAGCAACACTGGGTTCTCTACAGTGAGCAGACAAATTTGAATTTCTTTTTATTTTTCTTTTTTTTTTTAATTTTATACTATGCAGAGGCTGATAACTGGGTTTAAAGGAGTCTTGCCATTAGAGCTAGATTGAGATCTCCATAGTGTGACAGAGCATGTCACGTCTGACTGCCTGTATCACATCCTCCGGACTGTTCCCTTCTCTGGGCCCCAGCCTTGACCCACCAAAAGCAACCTGAACAGCTCTGCCAACATTACACTTGTATTTCAATAATGACATAGAATCTTAGAATTGTTAAGATTGGAAAAGAACTTTAAGATTATCAAGTCCAACCCTTAACCCAGCACTGCCAAGTCCAACTGTTAACCCAGCACTGCCAGGTCACCACTGAACTATGCCACCTTTAAAAATAAAAATGATTAAGGAAAATGACTTTCACTTTCAACTATTCATATAATACATTTACAGGAAGTTTCTTCCTGTAAAAAAACCCTGTCACTGCCATATGAAACTCCAGATCCTAGCTTACAGAAAGTAGTTTTATTAAGAGCTCTCTTTTCAGTACTAAATGGCTGCCACACACAAGCTATCCTTGAAAACGGAATACTTCTAAACTAGTAACTCATCATCCTCAAGACAACAAGGATGGTATTTTGGAACCCCTCTGCTGTGAGACCAGGCTAAGAGAGTTGGGGTTGTCCAGCCTGGAGAAGAGAAAGCTCCAGGGAGACCTTCTTGTGGCCTTTCAGGACTTAAAGGGACCATCAGAAAGATGGGGACAGACTTTTTAGCAGGACCTGGTGGGACAGGACAAGGGGTTATGGGTTTAAACAAAAAGAAAGCAGATTCAGACTAGATAGAAGGAAGAAATTTTTTATGCTATGGTTGGTGAGCCCCTGGCGCAGGTCGCCCAGAGAGGTGGTGGCTGCCCCATCCCTGGCACCATTGCAGGTTAGGTTGGCCAGGGCTCTGAGCAACCTGCTCTAGTTGCAGATGTCCCTGCTCCCTGCAGCGGGGTTGGATTAGATGGCCTTTAAAGGCCCTTTCCAACCCAAAGCATTCCATGATTCTATGTTTCTGTGACATTTTAGCCAATTATCTTTAAAACCAGTAACCAGCAAGCTAACACCCCTGCAGAGCAAACTGTTCTGCTCGCAGGAAAGAAAGCAGATGTAAAGATAGTTCCCAGCATCGCAGAGAGAGAGGAGGACACTCCTCTTTCTGTAAAATCGAGTTGCTTTGCTGAAATGCCATCTTGAGTGTTAAAACCAGCACTAGCCATGGTGGCAGCTTTTACACAGGACCTGCAGTCCTCCAGGAATGGCATCCAGACTGGTAAATTCATTACAGTAATTAGATTATAACTTAATGTATGTTATGGGTGGGAGTATAACAAAGGCTCAATTTAGTGCTTTGCAAAGAAGGCAAGCCTGGCTGTGGGTTGGGCAAACCTGTACAACTGATGAATCTTTTCATTTACTGTCCACATGGTAAAAATCAGGAGAAGCATGCACCATTTGGTGAACAGAAAAAGAAATCTTCAAATCTTTTAGTTAAAAAAACCAAAAAGCAAAACCAGTTTGAATCAACCCCAGATTCTTTTCTTAACATGAAAGATTTCACTTTGTTCTGCCTGTTTCAGTTCTTTTTAATATTTTCTCATTTTATATCTTGCTCAGTTTTAAAAGAAGCGTTCATTTGAAATGGAACCCTCAAAAGTTCTGATTCATAAATGAAATGTCTTTTCAAAATCTTTCCCATTTTAAAACATTCTTATATACATCTTTAAAAAAAAATTTACATTACTCACCAAATTCAATCCAGTTTTGCCAGGAGGTTTAGTTCCCAAACTCTTTTTCTGCAGCAAATTTACTATATATCAAAAACATTCTTTTCATCTCTAGAGTTCTACCCAATCCTCCCTGCTGACAGATGTTGGGCCCTCAGGAGCATTCAGGGGAGAAGATACTGATTTTCTCTCCATTTGTTTGATAAAGAACAACACTCTAGTATGCTCCTGAAGATGGTAACAGGACAGCAATATAACAAAAAATTTCCTGATGGTTTGGAGGCTTCTGCATGTGGGGTACGTAACCTGCAGCCTTCTTCCCTCCAAAAAAATCCAAAAATATCAAACAGAAACTAAGTACCAACCCAACAGCCCATTTACACCTCTAAAACCCTTCTCTGACTCTAGTTCACCTTGACAGCCACAGTAACTCAGAAGAGGTGGAACTTACTCCCTGCAAGCTTGGCTGGTCTCCTAGAAGCATTTTATTTGCTTTGTAAGACAGGGCTGTGTCCAGCATAAATTTGGGAATGGACTGACACCTGTATCAGGATTAGAGGTACTAACACATCTTGGTGAGGCTGCATCTCAAATGCTGGGGTCAGTTTTGAGCCCCTCACTCCAAGGACACTGAGGGGCTGGAGCACATCCAAAGAAGGGCAATGAAGCTGGGGAAGGGTCTAGGGCACAAGTCTTGTGAGGAGCGGCTGAGGGACCTGGGGGTGTTCAGCATGGAGAAAAGAAGGCTCAGGGGAGACCTTCTTGCTCTTGACAACTCCCTGAAAGGAGGCTGGAGCAAGCTGGGGGTTGGTCTCTTCTCCCAAGGAACAAGCAACAGGACAAGAGGAAACAGCCTCAAGTTGCACCAGGGGAGGTTTAGGTTGGATATTAGGAAAAATGTTTTCTCCAACAGGGTGGTCAAGGCTTGTGCCAGGCTGCCCAGGTCAGTTGTGGAGTGCCCATCCCTGGAGGGGTTTCAAAGCCACAGAGATGTGGTGCTGAGGGACATGGGTTAGTGGTGACCTAGCAGTGCTGGGTTAACGCTAGACTTGATGATCTTAAAGGTCTCTTCCAACCAAAGCAATTCTATGATTCTACTTAACACTGAAGGCCTCTGAAGCTGAAGTTTTACATTTTTATTGTGCCTGGATCAGTGCTCTGGTTTCAGTTTAAGAAGAGCAGGTACAGAAAGTCTTTGGGTGAAGAGGACTCTGCCAGCTCTAACAGGGTTAAATACAAATTTCCCAGGCTATGCAAGCACTGACCCCTCTTGGAAGCATTCCATAATTGGTGATAAGCAATTAACATATATTACCACAGGCTGGGGCAACACATACATAACAAATCCCAAGCTGTAACCACGATAATGCTCCACCAGAAAACCTGCTTTACCCTCACAGTCACAAGAAGGCAAATGAGCCGTTTGTGTTTTCTGCATGTCACCATGCCAATGTCCTTCCAGCGATGCACTTTTTGTTCCAGCTGCTCTGATTCTCGATTAATATGCACCATTCAGACAGGTTTTATTTCAAATTATACCCTTTTTGAGATGTGCTGTTTGTAAAAGAAAGTAATTGAAAAAATATCCCCTAAAACAACTTTCTCACAAAATGTTTACTGCATATTGCACTTAATAAAATAAAACTCCCTGAAAGCAGCAGTCCGCTTACCATAAAATGTCAGTTGTCCTCGTGCCACATTCTTCCCTCTCACATTTTCAGCTACACACTCATAGGGTCCAGCATCTTCTTGCTGAAAATTTGGGATTTCAAGAAGTCCACTTGATCGGTGTCTCCTGGCTTTTCTGGGTATTTGTTTCCCATCTGCTCTCCTCCAGCTAATTGTAGGAACTGGGCTACATGAGAAAAATAAAGCAAAGTAAGGCTTGTAGAAAAACCTAAGGGTCTTGTCTCAACAAGTTCACCTGACCAACTTAACACCATTTCATGTTTGAGGATGATGAAGGCACAGTTAGTCTGAAGACTGGTATAGGATCTGGAGCACTTTTATTATGGGTGGCTTATATATAATATAAATATACATATGTATAGCAATCGTGTATTGCTCACATAGTCATAAAAGCAGGAAACTCTCTATTACTGAAATGCTGTTTTGACCAAGTTGAATTTGGGGTTCTGCTGTGACAATACATCCATCCTACCAGTTCCACATTTTTATTTTGGGAGCGTTGCCAAAAACAAGAGACTTGTATTAAGTGTTGTGTGAGGCCTCAAAACAGGAGACGCACAAACACATCTTAACAAAGTAATTTCCATCATCTCTCTTCCTTGAGAGTTTGTATTTTAGGTGAGCAAAGCTCCTGTTCCCCAAGTCCTTTGTCTGTTATGAATAATTGCAATAAAGTAACTCCTGCTGAGGGAAGTGAATGATTAGGAAACCCTGCAAACTCTACAATACATCACTATCAAAGTGAGAAGCTGGAGGAATAATAATAATGGCTCAAAACTTACTTCCCCAAGGCAAAGCACTCTAGTTTCACCGTTGTTCCTTTTGCAGATGGAACCATTTCTGGGAACTGCACTTCTATTTTCGGCTCATACTCTCCCATCACGCCTGCAAACATAAAATAGATGCTAAAGCTTGGTTGAATTTTTGCAATAAATTCACAAGTGTTCCCGTGCTAGCACAGAGCTGTTCTATACATCATTACTTGCCCAATTAATCCATTCATTTTAAACATGGCCTGTTTCTAACAGCCGTGTAGAGTGGGCTCTTTTCCCATTTACTGCCAGAGGAAAATCTGAACCAGTGCTCCACACCATCTGCCAAAGATTAAAATTTCTTCACGGCTCTGTTCCTTTTTGCTTTTGAATATTCAGGATTTTTTGCAGGTAACTTGTGAAATAAGGAATGCAATAACAAGGGAGGTTCACCACCTTCTAGAAAATGAAATGCGGAACAAATAGCCATTAGAAAAAAGTTTTAAAAGCACTGGAGCTAATCAAGGCTTCTATTAACTTCAAGGATTTAGATGCGCAGAGATCATATACTCTTTGGGTAATTTCTTTATTTTTACTACCCCAGTAAATCACATCTCGTGGCAGCCTCTTTATGAGATTGTGTTTAAAAATTTGTGCACATAAAAAGGCCATTATATTCATGATAAATGGCTACATTCCTAGTCACTGGACTGTCTTAAAACCGGCACACATAATTTCACCAATAGTGATTATCAGCTAATTGATGATTGCAGTTTAAATCGTAACTGCGCGGCGCTTCCTGGATGTTGGCCAAGCGTGGGGCAGGCGAGGAGTGAGCGGTGCTGGATCAGAGCAGAGGAATGCCACCAGTACGCACCAACCCAGCAGTGAGACAGCACGAGTAGCACAAAAATGAGGCAACACAACTTCACAGAGGTATTCAGATAGGTCAGGGCTGCTTAGGGGGGCTTGTGATTGCAGTGCTGCCCTGCCTCCCTCTGCTTTGCAAAGAGGATGCAAGAAAAGTCTTTTTTCTTTACTTTTTCACAGAGTTTTAAAGCTGAAAATGCTCAGTATGAGGCTTACATCAAGTCTACTGTTACTTGGTGGCCACTTCTGGTGCAATAGCAGGTTACATCATCTGTGATCTTTCCTCCAACGCATTTACTGCAAATAAGCGTTGCTGCTACTAAAGAGCAGTTGCTGCACAACATCAGCCATCAAAATTAAATGTGTTTATTGACAATAGAAATACTCCTTCCATAGCCATGTCCCAGCCAGCAAGTATAGCAGGAATTCCATGAGTCTGTGACAATGCTCCAACATTTACGTACAATACAAACAAGAATTACAGGGCATGCTACTCGTTAGCCCTCTTCATGTTAACGCTGCAGCTCTGAAGGGCTGAAGTGTCTGTTCTAGTTGATGCCATGGAAAGTCCTCTCTTTTCCTGATTGTGACTTGCCAACTCTTGCTATCTTGCCTATATTTCTCTGGACTCCATGCTACACATTTGCTAGGTAATCTTCAGCCAAGCCAAGAACATCTACTGCCCAGTGGTGTCCAAAGGCAAGGCTGGGTGTGAATGTTTGGGAGCAGCAGCACTTTTTTCCTGATATTAAGCTTACTGAGATCTTTTTTCCAGAAGAGTATTTTCATGTTCTGCAATGAAGGCAACAAATCCGGCAGAAGAACTTTTGAGGTTAGCATGCCATGAAAGTTTGACTGGATGCAGGCAGCTGCCCCACTTCATAAGATGTCAGCTTTCAGATGGGAGACTTACCTGGAGAAATTATGGTTTCCATCACCCTCTCTAAGATGCCTGAAGAGCTCCTTGGTGCCTGTGCCACCAGCCACCCCTCACTCCACCATAGCCCAGGTGCATGAGCAGAGGTGATGCAGCTCCCCCAAAAACCACTCCACTGGAAGCCAGCCGGAGGGTGGAAGATGATGCGATGGACAAATAACAGCGAAGAAAGGGAACTGATCTGAGGAGCTGCCTGCCCACCAATGGGCCAGCTACAAACCAGTCTTTAACAAGCAAAGTCAGTCAGCAAGTACTGACTTAAAGGTCCATTCCAACCCAAAACGTACTATGGTTCTATGAAAATCCACAAGAACAGTTCCTCCTTCTGCACATCCTCCCACTGCTGGAGCAGGAACTCAGTCCCCTTGGGCAAAAGAGGCAGTAAAATGTCATGTGACACTAATGGCCTATTTAGGAAATTAAGGCAGAATGTATTATTAATACATTGTTCACCTGACAGAGCAGGAGACAGGAATGGGAGGGAGGCAAAATGGCTTTCTGTGCCTATTCTTCACTCATTTCTTTCATTGTTCCTATTTCCTTGCCTTGGGTTGGGACTGGAGAGCTCTAATCCCAGGGGTGACAAAACCCCAGAGAGGGAGGGGAAGGCTACTTGGGGCTGTAGGACATCGGCTCCGGGCACCGTTACCCACAGCCCTGCAGCTCTGGCAACCACCACTGCCTCTTACAACTGCGAGGGCAGCTGTTTTACCAGCCTTACTGCAAATTCGATCCCCTTAAAAATCAAGACTCATACCTGGAAAAATCACAACGCTCCCACTGCAATTATAACCTACTGACCCACACATATATAGCTATAAGGTATGCTGTGAGTCCTGCCTTCTCTGCTTTACAGGAGAAGCATCAGTGCAATTGAGATATCTCTATCACAAATCCACGACCATTTCCACGGAGACAGCTCTTGTTTTTCCTGCTGTTCCTGGGTGGTTTCACATCTGACTTAGGCATGCAGGTGGAAGAGACAGAGAAGAAAATAAAAGACCAAAATAGACACAAGGTTTGTAGCTTGGAGTATGTTTCCAGCGTCGTGGCACATCAGATGCTCTATGTGTTTGCATTTCAGAAGCTTTCACATTTTTCTTCCAATTTCAAGGCTTAAAAACATGCTTTTGGATGAAAGTCCCAGGAATTCAGATGCAAGCTAATTTGTCTGAAGAGATGATACCCATTTCCTGACGACACCTGTGAAATGTTAAAGTTTAATTGGCCCATACAGCTGCCACTGAAGGTAATTTTATTCCAGGACTATTTCAGTTCTTTCCTACTATTACTGTTTTAATTCCCATGTAAAAAAATCTGAAGTGCTTTTTAAAGAGAAGAAGTCAAGTACTGCAAGAGCAGTGGCTCTCAACACCTGGGTGCTCCTAACAGGCTTTGGCTGGTGTTTGCTGTAGGGTCAGGATGGCCCAGAAGGTCCCAAAAGTGCTGTGGTGGCAGTGGGGGTGGCACCCATGGGTGCCCACTGACCTTCCAGAGGATGTGGTGTGGAAACCACAGGGATAGGGCAGCCAAATAATGGACGTGAGTCCTTGCAGAACTCAACTGAAAGCAAACCTCAATACCTGGGAAATAAAAAAAAAACATTATCTTTCATTTTTACCTTTTATACACTAGCACTTACATGATGTGAAAGGGAGAGCTACTCAGACTGGAGAAGAGAAGGCTGAGAGGGGAACTGATCAATGCTGACCAATAGCTAAAGGGTGGGGGGCAAGAGGATGGGGCCAGACTCTTGTCAGTGCCCAGCAACAGAACAAGGGGCAACGGCCACAAACAGGAACCCAGGAGGTTCCATCTGAACAGGAGGAGAAACTTGTTTGGTGTGAGGGTGTCCAAGCCTGGCCCAGGCTGCCCAGAGAGGTTGTGGAGTCTCCTTCTCCAGAGAGATTCCAAACCCGCCTGGATGCGATCCTGGGCCCCCTGCTCTGGTTGACCCTGCTTTAGCAGGTGTTTGGACGAGATGATCTCCAGAGGTCCCTTCCAACTCCTGCCTTTCTGTGATTTGAGTGTCTCCACATCCTTCCCTTCTCTGTGCCCTTGCCTTCCCTTCTGCTGAAGCCTTGATGGAGAACTTTATTGTACGGGGAGCTGGAATGATTGTTTCTTGTCTCCAAACGTTACTCATTCACCAGACCATCTTGTCGCGGTTTTCATACGGTTCTTGCTGGACCTGCTTTTGCTGCCTGCTTCTGTGATTTGTGTACCTGCAACTTCCATCACTCACTGCGTTTAAAAAATAGATGCTAAATTAAAAATACCTTCATATTTGCTTGAAATTCATCTCCTGTTAACTTCAGCGGCTGCCTCCTGGTTCTAATACTGTGAAATTTGTGAATAACAGCTGTGCACTCATTTCATCCACCACCTTTGTGAATGTGTAAACCTCAGTCATATAAATTCCCCTTCTGCCTTGTTGGAAGAGGCTGGGACTTTGTGGCCCCTTCTCAGGAGGCAGCTTCTCTATCCCCTTCTCATAGAATCACAGAATGGTTCCGGTTGGAAGGGACCTTTCAAGGTCATCTAGTCCACCTGCCCTGCACCGAGCAGGGACAACTGCAACTAGAGCAGGTCCTGGCCAACCTGAGCTTGAACACTTCCAGGGAGGGGGCATTCAACCTGTTCCAGTGTTTCACCACCCTCGTCATAAATCATTTTGTCCTTATATCTAACGAAAATCTACCCTGTTTCCACTGAAAACCATCACCTCTTGTCCTGTCACTACAGGCCCTGGTAAAAGTCTCTCTCCATCTTCCTCCTGAGAGCTTTTAAGTGTTGAAATGCTGCAAGAAGGTCTCCTTGGAGCCTTCTCTTCTTCAAACTGTCATTTTGGTTGTTCTTCCCTGTACCTTCTCCAATCTGTTATGTCCTCCTCGATCTAAGGAGGCCTTATTTATTTATTGAATTCAGTTTTACTTCTCTATGAAATGCTATAAATCAAAGCTCTCCTTGAAGGATAGTACTAAACATCACTGGAGCTTTATTTTTACTCAGGATGATGAGCTGGGATGATAAGCTAACGAGGTTTGTTTTGATGTGTAATTTTGTTATTTCACATCAATTACCAGATGACAGATAAGCTCTGCAGCAATTGATTGTCTAAATAAGGGGCTTGATATCCTGCGGGAAGGCTTCTGGGGACTGAAGGTGATGCTAAATGGTCCGATAGTGGCCTCCTGGCAGCTGACACATCGCAGCACAGACACTTGTTGGCCGACACAAGGAACAGCGGTTCTTAAAAAGGGAAAAAAAGAGGAGTTAGTCCCATGTGCTTGCTAGGTTATGGAATCATAGAATGGGTTGGGTTGGAAGGGACCTCAAAGATCATCTAGTTCCAACCCCCCTGCCATGGGCAGGGTCACCTCCCACTAGAGCAGGTTGCTCAAAGCCCCATCCAGCCTGGTCTTGAAGACCTCCAGGGATGGAACATCTGCAGCTTTGCTGGGCGACCTGTGTCAGTGTATCATGGAGGAAGGAGGGACTGTGGACTATGGATCCTTTGTGCAAGAGCTGCATCACCACCTCATCCCATGGAGGGTTAGAGCTTCTCTTGGGACTTTTCCCATATTTTCACAGATCTTCACATTTTTTGCAGATTCTTCTGTCCTTAGACAGTACAGGATTGTACCCCTTGCTCTTGTCACTATTTTCCACAGGAGCTCATTTAGTAGAGAATTTATGATGTGGTGTTTTTCATAATGTTTTGATTAGAGTTGAACTTGAAAATCTGTATTTTTTTCCTCTGTTTGTTGTTTTTGTTTGCTTTCTTTTTTTAATAAAAACTTTCTAATTTTAGGTGTCGCTAACAAAAATCACAAGGTGAAAATTCCTGGCTAGAAAAACCCCAGTAACTGGAAAAACCCAAATACTTGTACATGTTAAATTTTCCATTTAATAAGGAACAACAACAGCAACAAAAAATTAATAATTCACAGGGTTGTGATGAGTATTTTCCTTTTATTTATGCATATTTATCACTTGGCTTGAATTGTAAACATATTAATTCCTGCCTGCCAGTTAATGACTTTGGGTAATGTTTGTACTCTCTTTATGCACAAGTTGTCCATGTACCTCACAGGTACTTATAGGAATGGATTTAGGCAGGTCTACTTCATTAGACCTGAAAGACATTATGTCTTAATTTAATTAGTATTTTCTAAGGTATTTTTAAAGTACTTTAATTTTTTTTCAAAACCTTAAATTTACCTCCGCAACAGATGAGTAATTTTCAGCCATGCCAATAGAAGGTATTTATTGTTTTCAGGACTGATTTTGGCCAAATGTCAAGAGTGGGTTGAGCGTTGTAGGCTCTGCCATAACTCAGAGTTGGTTTCTTTTTTTGCCGTGTTTTCAAATGTTATGCCCCGAAGTTCTGATGTTATTAAATGCGTGGGTATTATGTCAGGAAAAATATTTTAAAATACTGATATTAGTGTGTTCGAGGAGGATTAAAATATTGTACTTTTGTTTTGAGACTGAAAGACAGGCTCTGGGATTAGTTGGGATATTTGAGATTCCTCAGCTATTTTATCTTCTCTCTTTCATATTTTTAGTATATCTAAGTTGTATCATATAGAAATATAGTGCTGTATTTGTATTCTATGATATTTTAATGATATGGTAATTCTATTATTTTTAAATATTGGAAAAGACAGTAGGTGGTAAACATGCTCATACCTGTGTCACGAAGACGTTGCTATGCTGAATCGAATAGTGTTTTTAGTGGAATATAAAAACTAAGGACTTTTCTCAGGAAAATAACAAAATTACTGTATCTTTCTGTAATGATTTATGGATAATTTGGATAAACCCTGGGATTCAACTACAGGAGTAAAAATCTTTCAGCACTGCCCCGGTGCAGCCATCCTCCCACTCCCACTGCTTTAGTGTCCGTCTGTGTTTTCAGGATTGTTCTTGCTTCAAAAATGTTTTTGATACCCAAACACTAACGTGGTTCGAGCTTTCCAAAATAATCCGGGGTTCATCAGAACTGAAACGGACGTGTTTGTGATTTGAGAACGGAGGGTTTTCAATTGACCAGCCTGTTTTTACACTTGAGCGGGATAATTTTGCTGATCCTGTTCGCAATTTCCTTCTTGACAGTTATTTAAAGGAGATCTGAAGAAAAAATAAGCTTGCACTTTTTTAAGCTAGTGAAGGCCACATGATGTTTTGCACAGATCTGAGCCTGCAAAGGCAGGAAAAGTGCGATTTGTGCCTTTCTCTGCATCCCTTGAGATTTTCATGGCAATATGAAGTGACTTTTTAGTGTTCAGTGTAGAGAAGAATGTTTCCAATGAAAGCTAATTTTTGTCTTTGAATGGATTTGGAGCCTGGACAGCTATGTGCATGTGCATGAGTTGAATAGATACTGGAACAGGCTGCCCAGGGAGGTGGTTGAGTCACCATCCCTGGATGTTTTTGAGTCATTCAGATGTGGTGTTGGGGAATATGGTTTAGGGGAGAACTTGTAGAGTAGGGTTGATGGTTGGACTTGATGATCCCAAGGGTCTTTTCCAACTTGAATGATTCTGTGATTCTATGATATATAACATGTTTATGAACAATTTTTTTTTTTACATAGCCTATGTAATATGTAAATAATTATATGTATAAGTTTATCACTCATTTACCTTTGACAAAACTGGAAAATTATGTCTATTGGGGCAGACTTACAGCACGAAATTGAAGGTACTCATTCTTAGATAACAGAATATATCTAGATATTCAGAATCTTTGGGTACTGTATGCGTGCATCTTGGCCCTTTAAAGTTGCATGTAACTAAGTTTTGAACCAGCAGCTTTTATCTTCATGCTATGTTATATGTGTCCTTTCAGTGTTCTCTCTATACCTGTGTTTAAAAGATGTGTTCATGAGTGGATGGAACGTAACTGAGGAAAAAGACTTGGATTAAAGAGTTAACTATATTTGGGGGATTTTAGCAATCTTACTGAGAATATTTCTCTGTTCATACTCCACACCCCCCTGGAGTTTTGGATATAAACATCTTCTAAAAACTTACTGTACCAAGGCCAATAATTAACAATTTATGTTAGTTTTTATAATAAAAGTGCCTCAGCACTTACACAAAAAACCTGAAAAGACTGGGACAGTATTTCAGTTTAGGTTGAGCGTGTTACCTTCTAAAGAATAGCTTAGATTGCAAGTTAGTTTCTTTGATAAATGAAGTGAAATGCAAAGGGATTAAATAACTGTAATGCTTCAGGTGAGACATACCTAAGGAAGATCAAATTTCCAGTCACACTATTTTGTTATTCAGGTATTTTTAAAACAAAAATGCTCTCCATTTTTGAAGCATAGATGGGGCAGTGTACAGTCTTGTGGGTCATCCATGGAAATGAGATTAATGTGTCATAATTTTTTTAGCTGAATTCTTAAAATGCCAATTAATGTTATTTTTAACTTACATTTTAGAAACCTAACACTGATATATTTAAGAAGCGAAAGCCTGTGGATTTTGGAACGAAATTGGTATGTATAATGAGCCTCCAAAAGGCTCATCTCTGAACGTTTGCGTCTTTGTTGTTAGGGAATGTTTCTCTTTCCTGTAGTTTTATGCCTGTGGAAAGGAAGACTGGAACACATAACAGTCAATGTAACACGTAATAGTGTGTATTTGTTAAAAGCAACTTGTTGATTCAATCCATTTTCCTTCTATGAAGAGCTTTATGGTTAGGAGGGCATTAAATAGGTTGTATTTCAATTTTAGAAACTTAAAACTTCTCATGGAGCTCTTGTAAATATGCAGAATTGAAAATAAAGTACCACAGAACAGTTCAAAAGATGCCAAATGGCTGTACCTGCAGTAACATGACTGATGTCTTGTCAAAACAGACCTTTGTTTAAAAATCCTTCTTTGTAAGTCATGTCTGAATCCCGTGCTGTTTAGCGTTGGTGATTTGGCTGAAAGGACAAAGAAATAACGACATTGAGCAGAGAAGTGTCCATAGTGCGTAAACTCAGATATTTTCAGGAAACATTTCTGAAGAAAAAAGAGATGCGTTTTATAGGGGTAAATGGAAGTTATTACACCCAGGCAGGAATCAGTTGCTATAGAAATACTGTTCAGAGAACAGTAGTTTTGTAGAAAAGAATCGAGAGGTTATGCTCCTAGAGAAGCTGAAGAGCCAACAGTAGGTGACCGCTCAGGAAGGACTAAGAAAACAACCCATTTTATGAAAAGAAGTCTAGTTTTCCACTGTGTTGCAGAAGTAATAATAATGACTCAACTAAAATACTGTATGTGACTTTGGGAGTTGGACTTCATAAAAAAAAACCTGTGGGCTGTTGGGAAAGGACCCAGAGGGTTGCAAAGCAGGAGGTGCCAAGCACCTGACCTGCAGAGTTCACACATGAGTGTGAAGATAAAGGAAATAGTATCTTTTCCAAGTCCTCAGTGGAAAAACGTAATGGGCTTTGGGGGTCAGAGTGAAGATTTAGATGAAGATCGTTAGGTCCGAAAAGCATCAAAGCATGGCCATGGCTGTGGTGTTTGTGAGGTTTTCTTTGTAACTGTTTCCTGGGACAAGCATGACTGCATTACTTGTAATGAGGAGCCGCAGCGAATGACGCTGTACATGGCAAAGGGTTGAGGGCCTACTAAGGTCATTTTTAGCTTAGTGACATCATCTTTTTGACAGTTAAGATCAGGGTTTAGACAAGAAAATAATGAATTCTAGCATTTAAATATTTTATGATAGAATTAGATTACTTCTAGGAGAAAGTACTATCTACTCAACACTTGATGGCTGGTGGCCAAGTAGGCAAAGTGGGAACAATCTGCCATGTTTCCTTTTACTGACTATAGTACTGCTTCCATACAGTGTACAACGTGTGGAAGTGATAGTCTTTGGCTGATGGTAGGTGATGCTAAACCAGTATCAGATTTTGCACCAGCTGGAGCTGGAAGAATACGCTGAGTTTCATTACCTGAACTGCATGACTTAGGAGTGCTAGCAAAGATGGCAGAGAGAACAGTTGCAGAATTCTTTCAGTGTCTTCTCCTTGCATTAAAAAATGCCTTTAGACTTCAGGGGACTGAAAGTCTTGCTTTGAATTCAAAATCAAAGAAATAGTTGATGTAGTTTGTGAAGTGGCTTTTTCTGGTGTGTCTTCCACACTAAGGATTTGTCTTCTTTGGTTTTGTTTGATAGGGGATTTCGTATCATGCAAGAATCTACTTACATTTACTTTAGAAGTTGCTAGAAAATGAAAGCAGACCCTTGCAGTTCATTTAGTTGTTTTTTTTTTTTTTACAAAATAAGATATTAAAAATTACTGTGCAAGAATTAACGGAAGAGGATTTGGCAATTTTAAACCGTGGATCTTGCAGCATTTTGAATAGTGCCATGTTGAGTGTTTATTAAATGGGTCTGTTTTCTGCCACAGCCAAACTAGGTGCAAGTAAGAGGATCTGTGTTCAGTTTACACGTTAGCCTAGCTGTAGCCCTCTGCTAGGCTTTTCCAAGGCGGGTAGCAATTGAATCAACAGGAGAAGCAAGAAGGTAGAGGAAAAGGTAGTTTTGGAAGAAAACAGGTTTTGAAGAAAAAAGGTGCAGCAATCAGAGCTGTTAACTAACATGGAAGGTCAGCATATGGTTTTATCTAGTCCTGGGCTCGCAGTGGGTGCATTTATCTCTGTCTGGGCATGAAGGGGGTGTTTGATACTGCAGTGCCTTGACAGCAGCATGGTAACCCGCCTTGGGGAAGCTGCTGCTGTATCTCAGATTCCAGTAAGCACTGAAACAGAAACATTTTACTCCATCCTCTTCCCCCTTTCATGTTTAAATCAAAAGCTTGTTAATGCAACTTAATTAATTTAATGCAGCGTCATATGCCGTGCTTCTGCGTGTCTGGAAAATAACTGCCTAGGGAACAAAATGCTAGTCTCGGCACACCTGTGATTGGTGTTCCCTGGAAATAAAGATTGTCTTATCTATGGGTATTTTCTTCCCTTAGAAAAGTTTTCTAGACTGTCATAATTATCAGCAGTCTTGAAATCAAAGCTAAAAATCCCTTTCCCCTCATACTACAGAGACATTTATCATGTTGAAAGTTTTTTGAGCTTTTTTTTCCTTCAGTTCAAAAATTATTTGTACAGATACCTTAAATGCACGGTCTTGTGTGTTAGATGGAATCCAGGATATTCTCATTGCACCTTGAAATGGAAGAAAAGATGCACTGAAGTAACCTCCGGTTCACAAGAAAATTTAAATATGTAAAATCTTGATTTCTAGCCTTAAAATTGCTATCTCCTGCTAAGCTGTTATCAAAGGTCTTATCTAACTAAATTTGGAGTCTTAGCAGGCTAGGTGAAAGCTGGTAAGCTGTGAACTCTTTAATAGTTACTGTAGCTAAGCTGGAAAGATGCTTCCTACAGGTATGAGAAACTCTGTAAAATATATCAACAAACAGCTGTTTTATTCCGTGTTCCAGATTTCCCTGTTCATTACAGGATGAGTGTGTGTGCGTGCATCTCAAGCTTGTTCACGTTAGCAAGAATACAATATGGTTAAACACACATTCCAATCTTCTTTTTCATTTTTCTAGTGAGTGCTTACAGAAGAAATGCAGTGGCTGTTCTTAAACTCTGTTAGAAACTGATTTAAATGTAAGTAATTGTTTTACCAGTATTGTCAGTTACATGGTGTGCTGGCCATAGATCTCTGTGCCTTATTAAAAGAAAAATAAATTGCACATTTCTCAGGGAACTTTTATTTGTTCAGGTTTTAGTTTTTGTATGTTGGGTGAGAAGCCCTTCCTTCTGTGTGTTCAGACTTGTTAGTCACTCACCCATGATTCAAGCTTACACATGCTTCAGAGATTTTCTATTTTGTTTGTTTTGGGTTTTTTTTTTTAAACTCATAGCAGAGACCATTCCCAGCAGAACCAGTCACATGAGCTGTTGAGGATTTTCCTGTACAGTGTATCCTTCTATCAGTTTAATTCTGATGTGTTTATTTTGCTCAGGTTTCAGTGTTGCATCATCTTGTATTGAGTAACAGAAGTTCTACTGTTCATTGGTCAGTGTGACGGTCTTTAGTTTACGAGATGAGCCAAACTCGTGGGAGATATGACTTCTGTATCGGTCTGGTGTTGGCTATGAGTTCCAGCATTTTCATTGGAGGAAGTTTCATCCTGAAAAAGAAAGGCCTTCTCCGATTAGCTCGGAAAGGCTCCATGAGAGCAGGTAATACACATGTAAGAAATGTGCTGATGTTTAAGTTTTGCTGTTTAACAGAAGAAGACTAAACTTAGGATCTAGTTTTGACTTTGCTTTTTGCAGGTATATGAAACCTAAAACATAGAGCTGATGTGTTTTTCCCTCTGGTGTCAGATACGCCTAACAGCATGTGTGATCCATACTATTTCATTTACGTTTAATGCCCTCTGGGGACACTTGCCGAAGGATTCTTTTTCGTGTCAGTTAAGACTAAATTGTACTTGCAAATTGAACTTGGAAGCAGCACTCTGAACTGCATCTGTGCTCCTGAATGAGGCGATTTAGGAGAGTGTTAACTGTGTTTGAGTGTCAGGAGATTGCTTTGGAAAAGTAAAAATCACATGTAACAATCATGTGTAGCTAGCAGTGTCCCTCCGGTTTCATACTGGAAGCAATACTGCGTAATGTCTCATCAGGGACACAGACAGTGTCTAAGACTCAGCGGGTCTGTGGTTGACACGATGCTGAGTGCTGCAGTTGATGCACTGCAGGGTTGGTATGCCATCCAGAGGGATCTCAGCGGGCTTGAGAGGTGGGCCTGTGCAAACCCCGTGAAGTTCAACAAGGCCAAGTGCAAAAAGTCCTGCACACAGGTCAGGGCAATCCCCAGTATGAGTACAGGCTGGGGGATGAATTGAGAGCAGCCCCACAGAGATGGACTTGGGGGTACTGGTGGATGAAAAGCTGGACATGACGCAGCAGTGTGTGCTTGCAGCCCAGAAGCCAACTGTATCCTGGGCTGCATCAAAAGAAGTGTGGCCAGCAGGTTGTGGGAGATGATTCTGCCTCTCTACTCTGCCCTGGTGAGACCCCACCTGGAGTACTGCGTCCAGCTCTGGGGTCCTCAGCACAAGACAGACATGGACCTGTTGGAGTAGGTCCGGAGTAGGTCCAGAGTAGGACCACAAAAATGATCAGAGGTCTGGAACACCTCTCCTATGAAGAAAGGGTAGGAGTTGAGGTTGTTCAGCTTAGAGAAGAGAAGGCTCTGAGGAGACCTTATTGTGGTCTTTCAAAATGTAAAGGGGGATTAAAAGAAAGACAGAGAGAGGCTTTTTACCAGGGCCTCTACTGACAGCACAAGTGGCAATGGTTTTAAATGGAAAGCGGATTTAAATAGGATGGTTGCAGCATCCTCAGATGATTTAGAAGGTTGAATCTGAGTATTTTTAATTCAGTACCTGTCATCTCTACTTCTAAAATATGGTTGATCTTGAGATACATAATTCATGCTCCCTGGTTTGGAATCAGAAAGTGTGACTGTTTCACATGTTTGTACATGCAACCAAGCACATAAACCATACACGATTTCCATAAAGTAGAGCTCTTGTAAGAGACACGTAAGTTGGCTTTTCATGTCATTACAGTGAGTTGACAGAACTGTTTTTCAGGGTATTGCAGATTCAGTCATCAGTGCTATTTCCAATACAAAAGAAATAAAATTACTAGTTTTCAAAGTAGGCTGTAGGAGGTATGTGCCCATCAGAAACTGAAGACGCTTTGATTTCAACCCCTCTAATTCTAAAGCCTAAGTAACAAAAGGCTGCCCATGTTTTTAAGGGCATGGGCGGCAAAAATGATTTTCCGTTATGGCAGTGGTGTCAGTGACAGGACTTACTGTTGTTTGATGTATGGTTTTGATGGCATAGCAAACATTTCAATTTTAGGTCAAGGTGGTCATGCATACCTTAAGGAGTGGCTTTGGTGGGCTGGACTTCTTTCAAGTAAGTATCAAAAATACAATATCTGCGTTATATACTTTAAGTAAATAACCATGCCACAGATGGCAGAAGTAGTTGCAAAACAGGAGTGAGATGAGGATTCTACAGGGTATGGTAATGCTGCCTGGTGACTTGATGGTGCAGCTTTAATGATTTTAGTACAACTTCTTCCACAACAGAAGTTCTTCCGTTAATTCAACTGCCCTCTTTGGGCAGTGGAACTAGGCAGACATTGGTCTTTTTGTATCTCTTTGCTAGCACACGCATTGGGTTTTTGTCTTAGCAGAGAATTGTTTAGATGTACAGGATTCTTTAGAGGGAAGCATGTTTTGGGAAGATATGTGTTTTCAGAACTTGTTTTTTTATTGCTTAAACTTTCAACTTGCTGGCTCTGTTTAGCTAACTATGGCTTAATGTATGCATTACCCTGGAGCCTGCTATTTCAGATTTCTCCACGCAGAAGTTCATGAGTCAAGTTGGCAGGTTAGAGAGCTACAACCTAGACAGCAAAATAAAACACCTCCTAATTTGGCTGGATTGATTTTAATACCTGTTGTAGTCCTCCAGCCTGTTTTTAAACTATAATGGCGGGGGACAGAGGGGGTGTGTTCTTCTAGTACTGTTACCTGAACGCTGTAATTTGAATTTCCCATTGTTCCGGTACTGCATATTTGTGTCTGCAGGAACACTTGCATTGATTCACAGATTTGTTGCATAAGAGAGCCTAACTGGATCTTTTTTTTGAACTTATTATTACTTTGCAGTGGGAGCTGGCGAAGTAGCTAACTTTGCTGCCTATGCTTTTGCACCAGCTACGTTAGTGACTCCTTTAGGAGCTCTCAGTGTTCTTGTAAGGTAAGAAACTAAAAGAAGGCAGTGTGATTTCAAGAGAGAGAAGTAAAATACTTACTTAGAAATATGTCACTGAAATACGCCCTAAGAAATGTGGTTTGTTCTTAACAGTAAATAACGAGGCCTTATACACATCAGGAGTAACTTGGAAGTTTCTGCAGATGTGAAGGGACTGTGCTATAAACGGGTTCTAGCAATGCATCTGCACCTCAGTCTGTGAAAAGCTATCATCTTCTGCATTGCAAAAACATGTTGTATACAACAGAGTAGTATTTTCATTCCTAAGCAGAGTGAAGATTCTGATCTTTCAAAAATTATTTTTACAAGTGCTTAGCTACAGGTTTTTGGGAGGCAGCGTAATAAAGAGGCTTTGGGGAGATATGCCTGATATGAACATGTAGTTCTGTCCGCAGCAAGTATCTTGAGATCGAAAATCAATCGTGTTGCTATTTTTAATGCACACTGTGTATGCTAGTGGCCCTTACGGTCAAAGCACCCTAGCAGCTGATGAGAAATGAATGAGGTATTACTAATGCCCTGTTTGCCGGTGCATTTTTTTTCTTCCTAGTGCCATTCTGTCATCCTTCTTTTTAAACGAAAAACTTAATCTACATGGGAAAATAGGGTGTTTGCTAAGTATACTGGGATCAACTGTGATGGTCATTCATGCTCCACAAGAGGAGGAAGTAGAAACTTTGAATGAAATGTCTCACAAACTAGGTGATCCAGGTAAGAAAAACGCTGAATGGTATGTATGGAGCCCATCATTTCTTTGGTAGAGCTGCATTATCACTGCTTTCAGGTTCCAGGAAGATCTCCTGTGTTTGCTTCCTGTTGTCAAACTGAAGCAGAGATTTCAGGTCTGTGACATAATTCCATAGGGAGCTTTGCATGGTGCCAGTGAACTTGTCTGGCCTTGAACAGAGTGTCTTGATGTGAACCATGGAGATGACAGTTTAAACAAATGCAGCAACACAATTGGATCAACACAGTTTCTGTAATTACAGCTTTAATTGAAATTTGTCAATCTCTAAGCCCCACTTTGAGCTAACCTTAAGATGAAAAGGTAGGTGCTGTGGTGTCTGCTGAGAAGTGTAATCCCGGAGCTGAGCTCCGGAAGCGAGGCACTCACAAATCCACATCTGCAAAATACTATATATATGCAAAGACAAATCCCATTTTAAACACAGGGCTGGAGCCATCACAGTTTAAAAAGCCGATCTTAAGGAATGACCTGATTATTGGGAATCTGCTGATGAATGTAGCGGCCTGCCAAAAACATAACCTCCCTAAAGAGTATTGAGACACAAACCGGTATCCAGTGGCAGCTGCAGCTCAGTGAGCCTGTGTGTAAGGCAATACAGCACTCTGATCCGCTGGTCTGCTTGCCGACGGGCTGGTAGAGGTAATACAACATGCCTGAGTTTCAGGTAGCTCACTAAAATTGTTTTAACAATTGTGTTGGAGTAATGAGAAATCCTGAAACTCTTCTGTTTTAAGCTGAGCCGTTTGCATTGCTAATGAGTGTTTTCTTGATACCTTCAAGATGGTTTTGCGAGTGTACATAAATAACGGGATTTATTTCTCTCCTCCCCACCCCCAACCACAGGTTTTGTGGTCTTCGCAACTCTTGTTGTCATTGTCTCTTTAATTCTAATATTTGTGGTGGGACCACGCCATGGACAGACCAACATTCTCGTGTACATAACCATTTGCTCTGTCATTGGAGCACTATCAGTCTCCTGTGTAAAAGGTTTGGGCATTGCTATAAAGGAACTTTTTGCGGGAAAACCAGTGCTGAAGCATCCCTTGTCTTGGATTCTGCTGCTAAGCCTTATTGTCTGTGTGAGCACGCAGATCAACTATTTAAACAGGGCTCTGGATATATTCAACACGTCAATAGTGACTCCAATATATTATGTAATCTTCACGACATCTGTTTTAACTTGTTCTGCCATCCTTTTCAAGGAGTGGCAGGACATGGCGGCTGATGACATTATTGGCACCTTCAGTGGCTTCCTGACGATTATTGTGGGGATCTTTTTATTGCATGCCTTCAAAGATGTTAATTTCACCCTCGCAAACCTGCCCGTCTCTTTGCGGAAAGACGAGAGAGCAGCAAATGGTACTTTGCTGAGCACGTACGACTGCTTTAATCACGATGAAGAAAGTTCTGCTTGTCTGAGTGAAATACAATCCACTGAGAGTCTCTCAGCCAGGAGAAATGGAAGTCTGTCAGCCTTCTGAAAATACCTACGTGTTACTTACGAAAAGGAACAATTCTGTAACTCTGGAACTTTTTTTTCTGCTGTGAAACGTCTGAGCTTGTCCGGAAAATCATCTACTTTTTAACAGTACGTGTAGACAATCGTTAATTTTTCAGTTTGATTAGTTTGGAGAAAGAACACTGAAGGGGTTTTTATTTGCCTTATTTTTACTTTAAAAAACACTAAAATGACCTCAGACCACAGTTGCTTAAGTTATATGTAAATACTTTCATTTCATTCTTCTGTTTTAAGATGTATTGCACTAATGACAATTTTATCAAAAATAAATCGCTTTATTTCTGCATTGGTGGTAAAAGGCTTGCAGTGAACCTGGATCCTTTGTACTTGTGCCCTGCCCAATGCTACAGCTCGAACTTGCAGAAGTGTCGGTTGCAGTAACACCGTTACTGGCACGACACTTCAGTTTTTTTAAAAAGGGCCACAAAATTGGATCATTGCTTAAAAAAGGAGTGAGGCAGGTCGTTGGCAATTTCAGTTCACAAAGCCAAAAAGTAGGAATTGGTGATACAGATTTATAAGAACATTTCTACTATAAATGTGAACGTTAGAAATTATTTGGGACAGAGGCAACTAGTTACTGCTGTAAGTTGTTGGTTTTAGTGCTTACTGATTAAGAGTATAATTTAAGCTTATTACTAGGACAAAACTCTAGTTCCCATCTGTAAAATTAACTCTGCTGCCTTCCTTCGGTACATGTCATATGTGCAGGCAGGGTGAAGGTGTCAGGCACAAAGAAGGTTCTTTAAATTCTGGTTGAAGACTGGGGTTTGAATTTTTACCTAATTGTAAGGGACATCACATCAGCTGCTGAGCCCTGGCAACACAGCCCTGTAACGCTCGTGCAGCAAAGGACACGGGAAAGGGAAGGGCAGGGGAGAAGTCAAAGTGCTGGGGGGTCACTGGTACCAAAGCCCCCGTGTATCCGAGGAGTAGGTTACCGTTTCATACAGTGGAGTCTGTTACTCTGTGACTGGCACTTTGCCGCAGCCTCACCTTTCTGATAAGAAAACCTTTTGCTTTTTTGTTAGTTATGCCTTTTGTGCACCTTGCTGCATTTTTCCTTTTAGGCAGGAGGAGGAGTTAAACCAGGTGAAGAGGCTTTTACCTTCCATCAAGTCTAATAATCCTGTTAGGAAAAGAGTCACCTACCTTTGAAAAATGGGAAGCAAATAGCTCCTTAGACTAATGGCTGAACTGTCTTACACTAAAGGGAAAAAAGTAATCCTAACTATGTATCAAGGGTAGTAGTTTTAAGGTGTTAGAGACCAATTCTCTTACTGCTGAAAGCTAACTGGTAAGAATTAGCACTTAGTTTATTCACATCCTGATTAGTTATTTTTTAAAATCGATCTTAATTAATAAAGCCTATTTTTGTTTAACTATTTCTGCACCACAGTGCCAAGCCAAAGCCTCAGCTGTGCGAGACTTATCCCTAAACCAATTCTGATCTCAATAAATAAATTAAGACAGTTGCTCCATTTCCTTAATTGAAGCCTGAAGCACAGGGCTGCATTTGGCTGAGTAGAAGTCTGCCAAGAACGAAAAATGTTTCTTAACAAAAACTGTCTGTTAAGCACCTTTTAAAAGACATCCTGCAACAAGCTGGCTTAACAAAGCACCAGCATTTCCTCCTCCTGTCTCCCACAGAGTGGGAAGGAAGCCTCGTGTGCGCTCCCGCCACAACAGTGAGCGCTCCAGAACGACTGCTCTCAAGCACAGATGTCCTGGCAAAACCTGGCGTAGTGGAAATTGCTTATATATTGCCTGGTAAATCTCTTATCTTCTGTTTTCCTGAGGAATCTCAGTTAGTTAATTCTTTTCTTGCCTCACAATCCCTTCCACGCCAGTACTTACACATGCCTCCTCTCCTCTGTCAGGTGCTCATTTGTACCCATTACAGGACTCAACTCCATTGCTGTGAAACATCTGAAAAGAGCGGAGCTGGAGAAAGGATGTGCTGTAACCCAGCCTTGAATGAGGAAGAGGGAAGGGAGAAAAACAGGTTCTCCAAGGGATGGGTTCCTTGTTTCGCACTAGGGGTTAGAAACATTAACCAAAGAACATCTCCAGAAATCCTGCGTAAAACGTGCAATTATCCACCTGTGCCTGTTCCAGCCATCTTAACTCACGTCTGTTTGGGGTTGATCCTAACAGCCAACTGAAAAGCTCTGTCAGGATCCTGCAGCAAGCAAGCAGGAGTTCGTACCCTTGCCTGAATGGGTGGCTTTACAATTCAACTTCTACAGCTGCGGAGTTTTACAAACAATTTTACTGATGCCGTGCTTGCATAATACAGTAAATGTAATTAAACAAATACTTTCCAGAAGTAAATCATGATTAACATCATTAGAGCTTATGTACTGGCATAGATTGCACCTGATCACTGTAGTCAAGGTTCTTGTAAACAAGAATTCCTTATCGCTTGTAAACATCTGCTTTTGTGTTAGAAGCTCTGGTTAGGAAAAAGTAAACGGTCCCCATTCTAATAAACCGCCGCCTTTTAAAAAGATCAGAATGCTATCAGTCACCTCCCCATTAAATAACTCCGAAAGAATCACCTTAATTAGCCTTCATTTCCATAATTACAGAGATCAGAGAATAGTTTTGCAATGAGGAAAAATAATCAACTGACTAGAAAAATTATTCACAAAGCAACCAGCATTTGTTGGTTGGGATTTTTTTTTAATAAAGGCTAATTAAGCAATTAATGCTCTAATACAAACAATTAGGAATTGATTTCTTAATTTTTTTTTTTACTACAGAACGTGGTTTATCCTCCACAGCTAGTATTTTCATAGCTTCAGGGGAAAATTCTGCCAGTCCGGTCTAAAACGGCCACCTCAGTACAGGAATGCAAAGAGATTTCAAAAATCTTTTACAGTCGCAGGTTTTTAATCAAAGTGTATAAAATTTTAGTCTAGAAAAATAAGTAAGGGTTGTATACAGTTACTGTGCTTGGAGACTGAAGAGGAGAGCGCACCACTCAGATGGCACAGGGATACTGAAAAATGCAGATGAGAGTATTCCTCAGAACTGTTGGTAGAGTTTTTGTTGATTTTTTTCCTCACACTTTCAGCCTAAATAGGTGCAAAAGTGTCGTTAGGTGGCAAGTCTAGTTGCTGGCAAGGGACTGATGAATAGGTGGCTGGAAGCAGCGCACGTGTTCCACGGGTGTGCTCTCGCCATCGCCGGACTTCAGATACTTGTCCAAAATAGCAATTATTTCGTCATTCAGAATCTGGAACTTGCGAATTCTCTCCACCATTTTCTTCAAAGGCTGCAAACATAAAACAACCCAAACACGCGGGAATGAGCTTTGACGTAAAAAGCCTTAGATACAAAAGCAGCAATTGCTGTTACCTCACTGTCCCTAGCAATATTATGAACGTCTCCCTTAAACTGCTAATCCACTGAAAATCCAAGGCAAATTTTGTTTCTTAACAGTGCTGCTTTTTGTATGAGAAAGGGCAGTTTACAACAGCCTTGTCATAATCTGAATGTACCTATATGAAATTAAAGCATTAAGAAAATTCCATGTATTCAGGAAATCAAAACTCTCACTGACCAGTCTTGAAACTCCAGTACTAATGCCTTAATCTTTTGTTCCTAAACCCCCCGGTGCCCTCATTTTCAGCATTTCATTCTAAAAAGCAACTGCTCCATCTACACTGCATCTGAGTGCAAACACCTCTGATTTATTGTTGTCCTTAATGCTACAGCGAATACAGAACAGGGGTCTTCAACTCACCACGTTCTTGATAACCTCGTCTTTGCCGTCATGCTTTTGGACTTTCAACAGGTGGTAGCAGAAATCCAACACATCAAAGCGACGCTGCTGTCCCAAAAGCACGATGATCATACAGCCAGCCCAGTGCAAGCCATCTCCAAAGCACTGCCTGAGACAGAAAACACGCCACATAAAGCACCTTTCACCTAAGTCTTCAGAAACACACCCACAGGAAGTGCTCAGCAATCAGCCATTATACTAAATAATTAATATGTTGGATATTAATCTAGAAAATACTGCAACATTTCTAGTAAATTATCTTTCCAGATCCCCACAGGGTATGACAATGGATCCTTAACAGAATCTCCCCTATTTTACACAATGTAGAGCTACTCCAAAGACATTCACTCCCCACTAGACTCCAGTGGCATTATATTTAAATTTTCAAAGGAAACAACGTTGCCAAAGAGAAAGTGGGAACTCAACACCGCTCTGCTCCCCTGGGCTGCAGGCGGGAAAGGAAGGTAACATCCTATGCTGCTGCCTCCATAATCACTCAGGGAAAAGGACATTACAGCTCAACAGCTGTTCAAAATATGGATATTATCAAAATAAACGAAACCAAGACCTACAGTTCCCCGTTACTCATGTTAATCATGTCAACTTCCGAGTGCTCATTCTTGCTCTTAATTTAGAGGAAATACTTGTCACATGCTCAACATTCAGCTATTTTATTTAAGTTCAGCCACCGTAGGGGTCTGACTACTACTGAAAGACACGTGCTACGACTTGTTTGTCTTGGGGTCATTCATTATACAGTGGCAAGGGCTAAAATAGAGGGTTATTTTTATTGAAGATACAATAATATCTGTGTTCGTGGATTAGGAGCCCCTCCCAGCAATGGCAGCGCTTTCCCTTGTTTTCACACTAAGCTCTTGCAGGCAGGCAAACAAACCCCTCCATTCTAGGCCGCCCTGCCAGTGACAGGGAGGACAAGCAAGGTCCTGTTGCCCGCAGGTGGAGCGCTGGCAGCTGTCAGTACGTACTCCACAGTGAACTCGTGTGTTCCCACGGGGATGCAGTAGACAAACTGCATGGCGCTCCAGAGGCGATGGAATTCCACGCACTCGTCCACGTGCATCACCCCATTGCTGGGCAGGGGCCCGCGCCAGATGGGATCGTCCAGGAAGGAGCGGATCCTTGTCAGGATAACCTCAAACATGGACAGGCCGCAGCAGAGGCGTTCTTTGGTCAGTAAGTCCCCTTCCCTCGCAATTGCGATTTGCTAAGGCGGAGAGAAAGAAAGTGCAAAATCCTGGTAAGAGCCATTTGACTGCAAGACTTTTATTTTAAAAAAAATAATAATAATTACACCACCACGTTTTTCAGTTTCCCCTGGTTTATTCTAGGAGTAACTTCTGGCTTTAAGCGAGGTCAGAGGCCGCTAGCTTGGGTTCAGTTCTGTGTAAAAAACATTCAGAGAAAATTGTAGAAGCCTTTTCAAGTGGATAGGCCACTGCTGTATTAAGCAACGTTAACTGTGGTACTGCTAATCCTGACCTAGTCCCACAGAAATTTAAGGAATTCACTGTCTGGATGGAGGCAGAAAGCAAAACCAAAGAGTTCAGCGCTCTGCAGCTGGCACGGGCAGTAGCTCCTGCCAGCGCTCCCCTGCACATCTCCCTTGCCTGCTGCTGCTAGAGACAGGAAAGCTCCAAAGCCACCACAAACCGGCTCAGAGAAAACCCGTAAATGGCAATGCTCGGTTAGGGCTTGTCCCAGCTTCTGCTGTCACACTGAGCACTCTCGTGCAGAGCTCCTACCGAGCTGCAGCACCTATGATGATAAAAGCCATCTGAAGTCTTTGCCTCAAAGCGCTCTGCTCTTAGTTTCCACTGTCCCCATCCAAATCACTTGTAAACTGCTAAGGTTAGCAGGGAATTCACACACCCCTCACACTGACAAAAGATAGCACTGAAGCTGCAAAGGCACTTCAAGAATGTTCTCTTTGGTCATTGTGTTTCCAGGCAAGCTCAACTCAGCTCGTTTTCCAAGAGTTTGTACTCATCTGTCGAAGGGAGGGATTAATTGTTTTAAAAGATGTATATATGTGCACAAAAATTTGCACTAGGACCTCCCAGGCTGGCCCTTACACTGAGAGGGTATCCTATCCCATAGCAACATTCACAGAAATTAACATTTTCCCCAAAACATGTCAGTTCCGACCCAATCTCAAATGTTTTAAGCTTCTGAGCTTTAACAGCTTTACCAAATCCATGGATCCCAAAAAAAAAAAAAAAAAAAATTAAAAATCCTGTTGTGTGAACAAGCTGGATGTAGAGGTTGGAGTTCTGACACAGCTGTTGGCACGTGTGAAAGAAAGGGCCCAGAAATGTCTTTAATTGCCTCTGACACAAATGAGAGAGATTACCTGGGGTGTGCCCAGTCTTTCAATGAGAGGAACCAAATGCAGCGGAGCGTATTTTGATTCCAGTCTCTTCATTTTAGCATCGAGTCTTTCACCCTCTGAAAGGCCAAAAAATAGAGAGAGAAAATAAATTGCAATTAGCCGAGAAAATTCTTACTTTCACACAGTATTTATTCAGTGCAGAAGAAAATTGGGTAAGTTCTTTTTATAGGTCATTCCAGTTCTAAATAGTTGGTTAATCTTCAATGTGCTTTTAGAAAAATAGATATTTACATCTTAAAATGTGGCATTGCATGTACAAAGAGAAAGAAGTATTTGTAGTAGAATACATTAACTAAATTCAAGACAGAATATAGGGCTCTATTTTGCTGCTGCTGCTAGCATATTTGACTCCCACTTGTACTAAGCCAAGTAAATTGTCCTCATCATACATCAAATGCTTGACTCCAGAAGGTGGAGTATAATGAGGGTGGAATCTTATGTATAGCAAGGCTTAAAAAAAAAAAAAGCAGTTGGCACCCCCTCATCACTGCCAAGTAGGAAATGTTCTCCAGCAAATGGGAAAATACTGTTTACAATGGTCTGGTTGGCTTTGTGCAGAGATGCGAATAGCTACGGTGAGTCTGGAAACATCCTCAAAGATTTTTAGCTGACGGGGTTTCTCCGAGCAAAACAAATCAGCTGCTCTAGAAGCAAGAAACAGAGAGGAACGGAGCTAGGAGCAACACAGAAAGAAGCGAAGCATGAGGGGAAAAATATATCACTTTCTGGTAATGAAGGATGAGGAAAGCAGACACCAAAGGAAGGAATCCTGCAAACACTCACCACACCAGTTTAGTAAAAAGGCATGTGCAAAATGTAATGGGACCAGGGACTGCTTGAATTTACTTACTCTGCTGACAGACTTCCTATACCCTGTATGATCAAGCCTACCCCATTTAACTGACGATCATATATGCTAAACAGCCTCTCACCACATCCACACAGAGAGGTAATATTGCCCTGGGCATCCATCCCACTTGTCCTTAGAATCATAGAATCATTCAGGCTGGAAAAGACCTCTAGGATCATCTAGTCCAACCTTCTTTGACCATCTCCCTAACCCCTAGACCATGTCTCAAAGCGCCACATCTACCTGTTTAACACCTCCAGGGATGATGACTCCACCACCTCCCTGGGCAGCCTGTTCCAATGCTAATCATTCTTTCAGTGAAGAGCTTCTCCCTGGTATCCAATTTAAACCTCCCCTGGCACAACTTGAGGCCATTACCTCTTGTTCTTTCATTAGTTACCCAGGAGAAGAGACCAGCACCAGCCTCACTCCAACCTCCTTTTAGGTAGTTGTAGAGAGCAATGAGCTCTCCCCTCAGCCTTCTCTTCTCCACACTAAACAATCCCAGTTCCCTCAGGTGCTTCTCATACGACATATTCTCCAGACTCCTCACCAGCTTTGTTGCCCTTCTCTGCACTTGCTCCAGCACCTCAGTGTCCTTGTACTGTGGCACCCAAAACTGGACACAGTACTCAAGGTGCGGTCTCACGAGTGCCGAGTACAGGGGCACAATCACCTC